>ML780081.1:663495-677055 GCA_009831015.1 Picea engelmannii | reverse complement strand
CTAGAAAGGGAGTCTTCATCCTTAACTCAATTGTTTGGAGATGCGCAAGAGGTAGAGGAGAACATCCGTGCATCTAGGTGGATCAGAATGCAAGCTGATTATGAAAATCTGCAAACATATGAGCAAGAAGAGTGTGAGTATATTTCAGATTCCGAGCAAGAAAGCGGTGAGTATGAAGCAGATTTGGACCAGCAGCCTGAGGGTGAGTACATTTCAGATTTAGAATCAGATTTGTCAACATTGGCATAATGTTCTAGAGACAGGGAACAAGAAGGTGATCAATTTTCCAGCAAAGGAACAGCCATGGTTGAGCAGGAGAGAAATGAGGTTGGAGCAGATTTGGGACAACAGCCAACATGTAAGTTCAATTCAATTTCAGGGTCAGATTTTTCAGTATGTGCAGAGTATTCCAGAGACAAGTATGAGTATGAAATTTACGATCAGTTTGTAAATCAGAAGGAGCCTATGATAACCAATGACTATATAGGCAACTATATGTTTTTAGCTGATCAAAATTCATATGATGTAAAACCTATTCTTTCATCATCTTGTGTGCATTTGTCTGAGGAAGAAATTACAATCATTGATGATCAATTGTTGATCTCAAGAGGACAAGAAGATGATCAGTCCTCTTGTAGAGAAACAATCATGGCTAAGAAAGAGACTACCATGGACGTGCAACCATTTCCCGAGGAGCAACATGTTTCTTATTTTCTTTTCAAGGATCCAGTAGCAGTTTTCATGGACCTATACTTTTCAAAGAACCTGAAAATTTCAGATTTCCTAGGCTTGCCAGAGTTTCTGGGTAAGTATGATTTTCTGAATAGCTCCTTGTCACTGTGGTTCCATGTTCAACATCATTTGCTGATCCGTAATAAAGACAAGATTTCTTCAGTGTTCAAATTGCTCGGATGGCTACTATGGAAATCAGCGTTCACTTAACCAATGGCAAAGCTGGTTAGTGTAGGAGTAGGAAATAAGCTCGCTATCCGAGCATTTCTTTCTTTCAGTTTGCAGTAGAATAAGCTCTTCATACGAGCAAGTAGATTTTTTTCAATTTCTTGAATAAACAGGCAAGCTATAGGAGAGCTACTGGTTTGCAGGCTACATGCAGCTTCAAGGAATTCTCAAAGACCAGTTGTAAAGGCCAAATGACTCCATAGCCCAATGGACTAGACACAACACAAATTGAGGATGATTGCTGAGCAGGTCGCAGGATGGCTACAGGTAGGTCACAGGTTAATGAGGTCAATTGTAAGGGCCATATAACTCCATGCCCAATGCTAAAGGCTACTAGAACTACTAGGTTCTTGGAAGCCTTGCAGGGAGGTCTCCATCCCAGCTGGAGCCAGATGTTAGTGATAAAAACGCACTAGTATTTTTAACAGTTTTTCCATCACTCTTCAAATGATTTATCGTTTTATTCAGTTTCTTTCTAGTGTCTTGACCTCCATTTTTTCCATCAAGCTCTCGATCGATTATGATTACTCCTGACTCTTGTGACTTTGTCCATGAATTGCATTCCAAAAGTTTAAAAAATAAACTACTACTCTTGCCTAAAAGAAACAAACCCTAGTTTTATGTTTTCAAATAAAAATTATGTTTTTATTTGTAAATATTGACAAAACAAAGTGTTGTGTACACAAGTGACCTAAGGCCTACGAATAGACTTCAGTTATACATTCATATGCCTATCAAGCTATATGGCCTTCACTAAAACTTGGTGGCCTACAAATTTCAACGCAATGAGTTAATCCACATGCCAAGTCTTCGCAACCAACACATAGGTCATATCACAAGTCGACACACAAAGCCCAGCGCAAATGCCAAATCTACCATACACAGTACAACTCATCGATAGACTATGAGAGTGTTGACATTTCTAAAGGTTATAATATATAAACATCAGATATAGGTGGGATTCAGTCCCTGAGGAAATAAAGAATAAAAAAAAATGAAATAGCCAACTGCCGAATGTCCATTTTCCATGTAGATGAATGCATGCGCAGCTGTCTAATGGTGAATATAGCCTGGTGGTCTAAATGTTTGACAGGTTGAAAGCTGTTGACGGTGCAATCGTATAATTTTCTATTGGTTAAATTAACAACTCAGAGGAGGTCTGGTTCATGGAATGGTCGAGAAGAGAGCCGAGTATGAGTCAAGAGTTCTCAGAGTATCAGGGGATGAATACATTGAAGGAAATAAGTGCCTATGATTCGGAAGATGCCTGTGATGCCTTCAATTGACAGTGATGGTTTGGAGGGCTTACCTGGTCGAATAGTAAACAAAAATGAAAGTCTAGTGCCATCTCCTGCTCTACTTCCAAGCCAAGGTCGTTCTCAAGCACCTGTTTTAAAGTCTTCAGTTGGTAATGCAAAGCCTTTGCCCCATGGCCCTGGTGGTTTTTATTCTGGTAAATCAAGTGCGTTACTGCAGAATTCAACAGCTAGGCCATTGACAGCCTTGGGGCCGACTGTAGGGGCAGCTGAGCCTCTTATTCAAGGTTCATCTCAAGGATCTAAATCTTCTTTAGGTATCCCTAAAGTCCAAGAATTGGAAAAAGATAGGTTCTCAGTTCCCATGCCTGTTACAGAAAAACCTTTAGCCTCAGGAAAACCTACTGACTTAGATAGGAAATCAAAATCTTTGTTGGAGGAGTATTTTAGTGTTCGGGACTGTGAAGAAGCAAAGCTGTGTGTTCAGGAGTTGAAATGGCCGGAGTACTATCCTGAATTTGTCCGGCAAGCAATCATGTTAGGTATGGATAGCAGTGATCGTCATGATGAACTTGTTGGGCAGCTTCTAGAGTTTTTGTATTCTGAAAAGAAACTGCTTGATAAAGACATATAAGCTGGACTAATTCTTATCACTGATGGATTTGATGATACAGCAATTGATATACCATTGGCACCAAGATTTCTTGGTGATCTAGTTGGAAGACTCTGTTTAGCAGGAGCAACAGACTTCAGAGTCCTAAAGGATATCATGGTAAAGATGGAAGGCAAACCAAGGCAAAGGGAAATCTTCAACTCATCTCTTCGTATTATTAAATCAAGCCCATCTGTAGGAGCATTGGGTGCTCAAAGTGATGACCTGATCGAATGGGAGAAGCTTATGTCTTGAAAGAGCCCCTCTAGGTATCCTTTTAATTGGTCCAGGTTTCCAATGGAGATGTGTTGTAACTAGATAGACTTGTGTTGCTATTCCTTGTGCGTTCGGTTATATATTTTGCTGATAATCACTTACAAAACAAATTGGAACAAAGAAGTGGAAAAAGGTGCTGAGATAGCAGTCAGAGGAAAATATACATCTACTAATGTTCTTCCTGAAGATAAAACTTCCATGAACTTCTCAGACAACATACTATAGTCCATGTCCTTAAGGCTTTTATGGACTATAGTAATCCTGCTGCAACCTCATGAATCTGATCCAAGTCTGGAAATGATCCTAAAGGGACAGTAGTGCAATCAGAGTACAAACAAGTAGAGGAATAGGAGAGGAGCAGGAGATTGGATGAACAATTGTTGGTGACAGAAAGAAGGGAATTTCTTCTAAGAATCCTCGAAACTAAATGCAATCATGCAGGTAAATAAATTTTTGAGATTTTGATTTTTGACAGTGATTTGATTTTCGGTGGTTTAGGCGAGCCCATGAGCACTCATTAACCACTGAAAGGGGGCCTTTTCGGTGGATAAGGCATTCAAAACTCAATACTCTTAACCACCGAAAGTCTGTAATAACCAGAATGCTTGAAATTTTGCCCAGATCAGAAATTTTCGAATCAGAATGAGACGAAACTTCTTCGAATAGTCAGATATTGAATTATCAAGTCAGATTTAAAGACTATTTATAAGAGATAAGGTAAGAAGAAGAGTTTTAATCACATTTGGCATCTTTTCATAGGCAAAATTTCAGGGTTTTGTGCCACACATCATCAGCTCGAATTTATCTTTAGAAGAACAGGTCGAAGAAGCCTTGGAAGGCTAATCTTCACGTCATCAACAGTTAACACATCTTAAGGACCAGCTCATAGAGATTATCCTCCTTTTGGGGTTTATCCCTATCTTTTTGTAAATATAATTTGACTTTCTATTTTTAGTATAGCAGATCCAGTTTTCTAGGATCTGGAAGCTGTATGTAAAGGCTATAAAGCCAGGAAAATTTGAGGAATAATGGTTCGATTTTGAGTTCTTGAGGCTACTGTTTTGGAACAAGACATTTTCTTTAATATATCAGCCAACAAGCTTCTTTCTTTGTTACTGTCAGACCTTCTTTCATCTATCTCTATGCTTATGAGTGGAATTAATTCTTTTGTCTCTGTTTAATGACCCTGGTAACTGTCATCTTACTTTTGGTTATGAAGCAGGAATCACAAGCATCCTTGGCTAGTTTGTTGACCCATCATATATATATGGTTTTATATATGTTCTGGTTGATTAATTAGTTTTCTCATCCACCTGTTATTCAAACCTAGCTGACAATAGCTCTTGAAGGCCTTGTGTTGCATGATTATAGTTAAGACTGTCTTGAGAATATAACTTAGAGTTTCAGATATTCATCTTGATCCAAAACCCTAACACATTATTGAGAAAATAGTTCCTAAAAAGATTGAGTTACCAGGCATCTCCGACTTACAGCCTAGGAGAGTTTCCTGGAGTGATAAAACCTTCCATAACCTATGATTTTTCTTGGCTCTCTAAGAGTTACGACCCTATGATACTTATTTTCTATCTAATCTTTTCTCATTTCTTTTTTTTTCTCTTCCTAAGGATGTCATGTTTCATGCAACTGGGAATTGCATGGATTAGGGGACTTGTCCTCCCCTTCCTTGGAAGAATATTCTTACATGCATGGAATGTTGGATGATAAAGGTCGCTAACTTCCCCTTCCAGCTCAAATCATTTTGAAAATGGGTAGGTAGGAGCCCTTGGTCCAATATGCGCCTGCTAGACCATCAACTGATTTCCAATTTGCCTCATCCTCTTCTCACTTGTACCTATGAATTATGAAATATTCCTCCTTTGATACAAAAAATTCAGTTCTTGCAATATCCTCTACCTCATAATCCAGATCTTGTTCTTCCATTCAGTTAGAACTAGACACTATTAACTAAATTCCACCTCAGGATACTCAATTGATCCACCTGTCACCTAATGCAATGCCTTCGCACGAGAGCCTAAGAGGCATGACACTTTCCTAGATCCATAGCCCACCTGTTACATCATGAATTGCACTAGAGATGAAATCAATCATCAGATACTAGGGTTTCTCATCCCTCGCCAAGTGCATCCAAAAGACTGATGTTTCAATTATTTCAAAAATATATTTAATTTTTATTGTTAATTAATATTTTTTTAATTAGATAATTTTATAGTAAATTTGTAAAATTTTCATATATATATATATATATATATATATATTACCAATTGTGAGACTGACATTCATTATAATCATTCATTTCATTAAAATGATATTTATTTCAAAAAGATATATAAAATTCCCACTTCATACAACACTACATGGTGTAATTTAACCATGGGGGCTTCACCTTATTGACCAATATCTTATCATGTTCATTCATCAAGTGGGTTTTTAAATTATGAAAAATAGAGTCAATATATTGTAGTTATTGGAGGGGGGGGATGTAAGGTAAGAGGGGGTTTGTAGGTATTGGGGGTATAAAAAAGGGTATTTGGTAAAAATAAGAGATATCTAGTAAAAATATGTTTTTTTTTTTTAATTGGAAAAATGTATTGGGAGGGGGGTTAAAAAAATGATTTGGTGTTTATTAATATCTAGTGAAATTAGGGGTATTCTTTAATATACCACAAATGCACACGCTATTTCATAGGTTCATTGAGTGGAGACCTTTTGAATTTAACTCGTGATATTTTTAAAGTGAAAGAGAAAATGTAAAAATGTTTTTTGAAAAATCATAAAAACTATGCATACAAAAATATATATCACAAAATTGTTGAGAATGTAAGATCACATAGAATGATTTTACAACATAGAACGAAGACACTAGAAAATATACACAAGATACATGACATTTTTTATGTGGTAAAACCCTTAACAGGGAGACATCCACAGGACAATGGAAACCAATATTTTATTGATCAAAACAAGAGATTAAAAAACCCAACATCAGGCCTACTTCCCATGACACTTGTTGGACCTTGACCAAGTTTTGGATAGACTTGGTCATGTTTGACCGATTTTGGGACTTCGACAGGATGGTTGAAGGTGGAGTGCAAGGTAAAGTAGAGATCGCGGGATCTCGACCCCTTCTTAGGGCATTTTTGGGTTTAGGGTTTATGTAACGGGTATGGGATGTTGGTGCATGGGTTTACCCATGTTTAGGCCCTTTTGTAATGTATAAATAGAAAGCTAGGTGATGTAAGTAAGAGAGACCTATATGTGTAATGTGGTTGGTGAGATAAGTGGGAACAGTTAAGGATGCTTTATGCATATTGTGTGATACGAACTTGCAGAGCTAAGTGCAAGTGATTGTAAGAAGCTTGTGTGTAGATTTTAAGAATTCTTTGTGCCTTAACCTAAATCGAGGAAGGAGGATCTGGCAAGGTGTGCACAGATATCCTGTCCTATGTAGAGTGGGTTCTTGTGGCTTTGTTCTTGTAGAATATTGACAGAAGACAATAAAGAAGAGAAGATTTGGTGGACATATCCCCACCCTGGGGTGAACCACGTATATCCTGTGTTTTGGTTGCTTTGTGCATTATAGTTGTTATGTTATTGATGTGATTTATGCTTAGTGTAGTGATATATGTTATATGCATCTGATATGGTATCTTAGTGCTTAGTAATGTGAACGAATTCTAGATATGATCTATTTCTATACGCTAAGTGCTTGGATGTATTAGATCTTGTTGAATACTGCGCTTCTTTGTAACTAGGTTTCGACCTGCGATGTGAATAAGGGTTAAATACTGATGAATGTTTACTACTAAAGTGCCTTGTTAAGTGTTGTAATCAGATATCTGTGTCCCAGCTAGGTTGTAGACACTTGAGTCCTGCAACCACCCCTACCTCTACCTCGGGTGAGACTTCATCTACTTCACAGGTGTTGCCAAAAGGGTCGATAGTTAGGGTATTTTGGGTGCGTTGTTGAAGTGTTGAACCCTGGGTATACCCCTGTGCCAAAAAATGGTTTTGTTGCTGTAACGTCCCCGACCATCAAACCCCTTGTCAGGAAACGCTACTACGCGAAAACATTCTCATATTTATGTAGTATGCATTTAAATGAAGTTAAATGGATAAGAAGAGTAAACATACAATTACTGCTAACATAGAGAATGATTGAAATCAACAGTAAATATCATTGCAACGAAATACATGATAATATTGCCAGAAGCACAGATATGCATTTTAATTGAAATTATACACATGCATATAATTATCTTTGAAACTGTAGTAACTCCACCAACTATGTGCAGACCTTCCAAAAACCTCTTAGCCTTAGACCTCACTGCTCATCACGCTCAACAATGGGTCACCCCCGAACTGGGACTAAGCTCCACCCAAGGCAAGGGAATCCTAGGCTAGGCTGAGGTTACAGGAAAAATTCATAGAGCAATCAAAAGGTTTCTCTCTGGGTGCCTTCTTACGCCCACTAGTAATAGACTCTCATTCCCCACATGCTTGTTTCGCTAGGGAGTATACACCTTCAAAAGCACATTCCATCGGTTCTTCACCTCCCTCTATGGGCCTCAACAATAGGCTAGATCAGGAATTCTCAGAGATCTGAAGCTGGTGATGGACTCTGTCTGGGAGAAAACCACTTCCCAACAGACTCTCTTACCTGGAGGGAGATGCTCAAAGGCCTGACAACCTGCTTCTTCTACCATGGGCCTGACAACCCGGTTCTTCAGTCAACTTCTACTCAATTCCTGCAAGGTGAAGATAAGAGCAACAACAACAGGTCAATTCCACTCAGGAACACAGAAGGAAGTGACTCAAAGAAATTTCATGTACGACTCAACTCTGTAAGAGTTGATCGATTGGCTTACATGATACACAGGTGACATGGCTGAATCCACAGGTTTTCCACTAGTTTTCGAAGGGTGTGAAAAGGAATCCACACAGAGGTCGAACACAAACTCAATAGTTTAGACAGAGGGTGTATCAATTTCTCAGGAAACATCAAAGGCTTCGAGTCTCAGAGCTGCATGAGACATATAGAGGTTAGACATAAATCACCATTTTAGACAGCCGATAACAAAATGGAGGATGAACCCCAAACTCACCTGACGCTTCAACTTTTAACTGCATGTGCCCAGGTTAACACTTGTCTTCCTGGTGTTTCATGCGTTCCCTTTTGCATACTTGGAGTTGCATGCATTTCTTCTCCTAGGACTTAGGATAAAAAAATGTTTGTCACATAGCTTTTGGAATAATAATAAATTATTATTCCCAAGGAATTAAGCCCCCAAGCTTAGCCCCTAGGCTCAACACTTAGCCTCTCTTTCCAACCTTTCATCCCCCTTTCCCTTACCCACTCTGTGGAATCTTAGTCCCCCATCACTCTTTCTTCGTGTTCGGTCTGCATGCAACGATGTCTATATTTTTATTAATGTTTTTCATATTACATATACAAAAATAGGCATCCTGGCCTTAACACTTAGGCTCTCTGGCCTAATAAACACATAAGTCTACCAACTTATCAATACTCGGCTCACCAGCCTATACAACATAATTTACAATTCATAAACATGATTACAACATGGCTCGTCCTTGGGGATATTACAATCCCCTCCCCTTATTTTTGCACTGTCCTCAGTGAAAATTTCACACAACATCAACAAGATTTTTCAAAATATTCAAAAAGATGTGGGTATTCTGCCCGCATAGCATCTTCATTCTCCCATGTTGCGTCCTCAGGACCGTACTAGGTCCACTGGACCTTTACAAGCACTGTGGTTCAATTCCAGAGCTGTTTGCTTTTCCGGTCCAATATGCGCACAGGATGCACTTGCAGGACACCTTCTTTCTCCACCTGAATCACATTCCAATCAATTACATGATTAGCATCAGGTATATATTTTTTAAGAAGTGAAACATGAAACAAATTATGTACACTCATGAATGCAGGTAATGAAAGCATATATGCAACTAGCCTAATCCTTTCTATGATTTCAAATGGCCCACAAAATCTGGCTGCCAACTTGGTGCAGTTTCCCAGCTTCAAGGAACTTTTATTGGATTTTACTTTCAGGAACACATGGTCACCCACTTTATACTCTCTGTGGGTTCTATTATTATCAGCGTAGTGTTTCTTCCTGTCTTGGGAAGATTTCAAATTATGCTTAATTTTTAGCATCTGTTCCTCCATTTCCTTGAAAAACTCTGGCCCAACCACTGCCCTATCAGCTGTATTATCCCAACTTACTGGAGTATTGCACTTTCTACAATATAGTGCTTCAAATGGGCTCATCTTCAACGATGCTTGATACCCATTGTTGTAGGGGAATTCTACCAAGTGCAGGTAGTCTTCCAATTTCGATGGTTTGTCCATCACATACATCCTTAGCGTGTCTTATATTACTCTGTTCACTCTCTCTATCTGTCCATCAGACTCAGGATGATAAGCTATGTTAAAGTTCAGATTCATTCTGAATCCTTTGAGCAACCCCTTCCATAAATTTGAGGTAAATTTCAGGTCTCTATCAGACACAATTGTCTTGGAAATTCCATGCAACCGTGCCACTTCCTTCATAAATATGTCGGCAACATCCGTTGTCTTATGAGTAGTCTTTAACATAATGAAATGGGAATCTTTCGTAAGTTTATCCACCACCACCATGATGTAATCATGTTGTTTTCTGGTTTTGGGCAATCTGGTGATGAAATCCATTGTCACCACTTCCCATTTCCACTCAGGAGTGGGTAAAGGTTGCAACAACCTTGTTGGGTGCCTGTGCTCATCTTTAACCTTCTGTCACTCCATACATTTGGCGATGTATTCAACAATCTCTTTCTTCATACCTGGCCAAAAGTAATGGCTCTTGCCTGCTTCCATAGTTTTCTAACATCCAAGGTGCCCTGCATAAGGCACATTATGCATGTCATGCAAAATCATAAGTTTCACGTCCTAGACATTAGGTACATAAATTTTGTACTTGTACAGAAGTGTTCCATCGGTTTCCAATTTATAATTCTCCACTTTATGTGGCATCTTACCTTGCTGTAGCTTTGCTACCAAATCCTTGTACTGCAAATTTGTATTTACAGCCTCTGAAATTATTCTTTTAATATTTGTTTGGTACATTCTAATGGCTGTAGCATGTAACTCATGTACTCTTCTACTGAGTGCATCAACTACTTTATTCTCCTTCCCTTTGATATGCTTGATATCAAAATTGTACTCACAGAGAAACTCCAACCGACTACTCTACCTAGCGTTCAAGGTTGGCTGGCCAAACAAATACTTCAGACCATTATGGCTGGCCAAACAAATACCCATGAGGTAGTGCCTCCATTTATTTAGAGCATGTACTATGGATGGAAACTCCAAATCATGAGTTGCATAGTTCCTTTCATTTTGTTTCAACTTTCTGTATTCATAACAGATTACGAATCCATTCTGACTGAGGACTCCTCCAAGTCCTTGTTTGCACTCATCAGTGCACACCACAAAATCTTCATTTGGATCTGCAATCCTTAATATTGGATCACTGGTTAACAATTTCTTCAATTGCTGAAAGTTTTTCTCACAATCATTTGTCCATTGAAACTTTTTCTTCTTCCTTTGCAATGAAGTGATAGGGTGAGCTATCCTCAAGAACCCTATGATAAACCTTCTGTAATATCCAACTAGACCCATGAAGGATCTGACTTATGTCACATTCTTTGGCGCTGACCATTCTCTAATGGCCTCAATCTTCTCAGGATCAACAACTATCCCTTCCTTCAAAATAATATGCCCCAAGTAATGGATCTGCTCCTGATAAAACAAGCACTTTCTCAACTTGGCATACAATTGGGTCTCTCGTAGCACCTGTAACACCATCCTAAGATGTTGTTCAAGATATTCCTCTGACTTGGAATACACCAGAATGTCATCTAGGAAGACTATGACAAACTTGTCTAGTTAGTCCTTGAATACACCATTCATCAGGCACATAAAAACATCGGGTGTGTTTGAAAACCCAAACGACACTACTGTGAACTTGTAATGACTATACCTTGTTCTAAAGGAGGTATTGTTGATGTATTCATATTTTATCCTTACCTGGTGATATCCCAACCCGAGGTCTATTTTCAAAAATATCTTCACATCCTTCTATTGATCGAAGAGGTCATCAATCCTCGGTAGAGGATATTTGTTCTTTACAGTTACTTTGTTCAATTGTCTAAAATCAATACAAAATATCAACATTCCATTCTTCTTCTTCATAAACAAAACCTGGGCTCCCCAAGGTGACACACTTGGGCATATATACCCCTTCTTCAGAAGCTCTTCAAGCTACAATTGCAACTCTTTCAGCTCTGGCGTATTCATTCTGTAGGGATCTTTTGACACTGGGGCTACTCCAGGCATCAAATTTACTGAGAAGTCTATATCTCATTTTGGAGGTAGTCTGAGTATCTCCTAAAATATATCCTCAAGCTCCTTTAGTAGCACATGGTCTTCGATCTTTGACACATTATCCTTAGGTGTTTCCTCCACATGGGATGCAAATAATTGACAACCTTTTCTGTAGCACTTCTTCAGTTGCATTGTTGAGATTTCTATGATAGAAACAACTCTGGGAATTCCTTGGACTATTTTCCGATTCCCTTTCTCATCCAGATAAGTGAATTCCTTGTTACGACAGTCCAATATGGAATGGTGTTGATCCAACTAATCCATCCCAATTAGACAGTCATAAGAACCTAAAGGCAAAACATTCAATTCAGCCTTTGTGCTCAGTCCATTCATGTCCATAGGACAAGACTTAACCAACTCAGTGACTTTCCTCTTGTTTCCTGTAGCCAACTGCACTAACCAATAATTTTCATGTTTTCTTCTCGACAAATGAAAACTTTCCACCACTCTAGGATCTATATAGCTATGGCTAGCCCCTAAATCAATTAAAATAGTAAAGGGTTGATTGTTAATCATACCTTCTACTTCAATTATTTGCGACTGATATTCATCTTGCTTGTTGTCCAGGGATGCGTAGATCCTTGACATTCTACTACCCATGTCCTCCACTATTTTAGCTTTCTGAACATTATGGACAACTCTCACTTTTCCATTTTTATGGGGACAATATCTGCACTTGTGGTTCTTTTTACAACCCCAACACTGAATGGGCGTCTGTCTTGGATTTTGTTCCCCTACATCAGCCATTCTCGGCTCTCTAAATGATGGTTTTCCTTGAGGAATGTTCTTGAAAAAGGAATGTTTTTTTCCCTTATTCCTATAATCCATCTGGAATTTCTTCTTGTCTTCCCAAGCCTTCTGGAAGGTAGGCTTCTCTCTCTGCTGTTCATATAAGCATTTCTCTCTTCTTATCATTTCTTCTATCGTTTTTGGGTCATCATAATGGATCTTGTCCCCAATGGAAGGTGGAAGTCCACTCAGGTACCTTTGAATCTTGACAGTTTCATCCTTTATGAATGTAACAGACTTCAGTAATTCCAAAAATCTTCGCTCATATTCATCAATGGCCATGCTGTCCAGCTTGAGTTCAAAGAACTCTTTCATATTTTTGTTTTAGTATCTTTTAGTCAAGTATTTCTTCTCGAAATACCTCTTGAATTCCTTCCAAGTGATATCTTTCTCCCTAAGGTGTTGGACCTACACCAGCTGATCCCACAACATGGATGCCTTTCCCTTCAGTTGATACATTGAAATTATTCCTTCTGCATGAGAGGAATAATTATGTTGTTGGAAATATTTCATCATGCCAAGCAACCATGTTTCAACATATACCTCCTTCTTATGCTCTCCATCAAACGTAGGTGGATTAATATTATTCATCTCTCCCTTCAATTCATCCACTCTCGATCTCCTATTCTTTCTGGTAGGAGATGGGACGGAACTACTATGCGTCCTTTTCTTGGAACAACCTTGGGAGTGATGATGGTGTCTACCTGCACTCCTTGACCTTCTTCCCTCATAAGTCTGCTGACTCCCTGTTCTGCTCGAGTCACTCTCCTTCTCTGACTTCTTCTCTATTCTCTCTAAACTCTTTAACAACTTTATGTTAAATTCACCTTGTTTTTCCTATGCTTTTCTGAACTTTTTGCTATCTGCTTAGCAAGTTTGGGCATCTTTCTGCAATTTTTCAACGATTTTCATCATGTTTCCTTCCTTATCTATCTCTTATCCATGCCCATTGGAGTTCGATCATTCAAATCCCAAGTGAACATACACTCCTTTTGCTACGTCCTCGGAACAGGAAGGAGTTCATGACTGTTGGTCACTATAATTGCTTAATTAATTTCAAACAACCAAGTGAAACATAAATTATCAACCCAGGGAAGTCTTTTGTTTCAAAGATAGCTGCGCACTATATATGCTCAATTCCAAAAGCACTTAGTGTTGTAGTA
>ML780081.1:651637-663395 GCA_009831015.1 Picea engelmannii | reverse complement strand
CACTCAGTGGAAGTTCTACTTGGTTTTGGCACTCACTAAAATTCTGTAAAAACAATGTGCAGACAACCAGAATTTGTCAGGTCATTAATCCTTAAAAAATTCCACAGCATTCAAAAACAACTTGATTCAAGAAAATGTCCAGTTTCCATGAATGTTTTGTTCTCTTCTCGACTTTGTAGTACACTCAGGCCATAGCCCTTTTCCTTTGTTTCCCCAACCCCATGTGACCAAGTTCTAGATCTACAAGGTTCTCTAAATGAAACTTCGGGGTTTCGGGTTTCAGGGTTTCGGTCTTGGAGGCTCTCACACTCACTTTCCTCTCCAAATCCCAACTTCTAAACTTCTGACCTTTCTCACCCTTGGGCCCACAACAACGTTGTCACCAACCAAAGTGGTGACACATGGTGTCCTCAAGAAGGTCCACATTACCTCGGGTGATGCCATCCGACCCTACTGCATCTACTTTTTTTCTTCGAGACCCATTGACATGTGGCACACATCCCCTGTGTCATCGTCAATCCCAATGACGTCAGCCCAACCCAATACTTTGGCTCATCGTGAGTTGAAGATTTTGAGCCTCGGGAGTTTGTGCGTCTACACATCTCACTTCTCCCAACAACCAATATCCCAAAATGCCGACATTTCAGAGCTCATAATCTGATGGTTCTGACTTCCCCACGATCTGATGGTTAAGATCTCATTGGGATTTCACATTTTGGGATTTCGTGTGTCGTGAGTCAGGAAAATGTTGATCGCTCTCCATGCGTCCCTCCCCATGGATGATTCTAATGATGTTGGGGCTTCACGTATCGCGATTTCCACACTCCTGTGCAACTCAAAAAAGGTTTTAAACCTTGTGCACATTTCCTAGATCCAACAGCTATTGGTCCAGACGCTCAGATCTGATGGCTCATATATGATCTCTTCTGCGCACTCTCCTTAGTGTCTGGACGTGGATTCGACGGTCCAGATCTTCTCCTCTACAACTGATCTATGGTTGCGGTTTTATTCTACCACAACTCCTCTGGAGCTTTGTAACATGACCAATGTAACCCCTTGGCACTTAGAAACAATATAAGGTTCGAAATCAGTTCCCCCGAACACCATTTCCAATCGAAACCTTGGGTCCAAAGACCACTTATCCTACCCATCTAGGCTCAACATTGAAAACATGGCTCTGATACCATATTGTAACATCCCCGACCATCAAACCCCTTGCCGGGAAATGCTACTATGCAGAAACATTCTCATATTTATGTAGTATGCATTTAAATGAAGTTAAATGGCTAAGCAGAGTAAACATACAATTACTACTAACATACAAAATGATTGAAATCAACAGTAAATATTATTGCAACGGAATACATGATAATATCGCAAGCATCACAGATATGCATTTTAATTGAAATTATTCACATGCATGTACTTATCTCTGAAACTATAGTAACTCCACCAACTACGTGAAAAACTTCCACGAACCTCCCAACCTTAGACCTCACTGCTCATCATGCTCAATAGTGGGTCACCCCCGAGCTGGGACTAAGCTCCACCCAAGGCAATGGAATCCTAGGCTAGGCTGAGGTTACAGAAAAACTACATAGAGTGATTGGAAGGATTCTCTCTAGGAGCCTTCTTACACACACTACTAATGGACTCTCATTCCCCACATGCCTATTCCACCTAGGAGTATACACCTTCACAAGAACAGTCCATCAGTGCTTCACCTCCCTCTCTGGGCCTCAGGAACAGGCTAGATTAGGAATTCTCAGAGCTCTAAAGTTGGTGTTGGAATCTCTCTGGGAGAAAAACACTTCCCAATAGACTCTCTCACCTAGAGGGAGCTGCTCACAGGCCTGACAACCTGCTTCTTCTACCATAGTCCTGACAACCCATTTCTTCAATCAACTTCTACTCAATTCCTACAAGGTGAATATAAGAGCAACAACAATAGGTCAATTCCACTCAGGAACACAGTAGGCAACGACTCAAAGACAGTTGAGGTACAGCTCAACTCTGCATCCTGGCCTTAACACTTAGTCTGTCCAGCCTAATGAACACATAAGTCTACCAGCTTATTAATACTCGACTCACCAACCTATAAAACATGATTTACAATTCATAAACATGATTACAACAGGGCTTGTCCTTGGGTATATTATAGTTTTCGGGACCTGAAGCTATGATTGCTAGGAACTGAAGAAAAGAAAGCTCTGTGCGTAGATCTGTTTCTTTAGTGCACAATATTCTACCTGACTATGAAGCTCTATGATAATAAAGGAATCAGATCTGAAGAAAATAGGTAAGATCTTAAAGCTTTATGCTCTGAGAAAGGTAAGATAAGTGATTTTTTTTGTTTCAAAAGAATGGATCTAGGTATGTCTAATAGATTTTGTCCTAGTCTGAAAACTAGGGAACAACTAGAATAAAGAAGATTGGATATGAGTAGATCTGATAAGAATAGTGAAAGATATGTTATTCCTATGCATAGAAAGAATGTTTGGACTAACAAATGGATGCAAGATCTTAGAAATAATTTTTTGTAGGTTAGTTACTTTGATCCCAATGCATAGTACAGTAAATGTTGGGGGTCATTTAAAAGAAAGAGAGGATTAACTCTTTGCTATAGTTGCAGAAGACCGGGACATATTGCTAAGGAATGACCTGGTAGAGGTCCTAGTTGTCGTTGTTGTAAATCTATGGACCATGAAGTTTTGGATTTCCCTAGAATGATTGCCAAAGTTGAAAAGATGAATATGAGACAAGAAAACCATGAGACAGGCCAATAAACTAAGGATATGATAGAACCCCAGAAAGAATTAGAGACTATATTATTACAGATTAAAGAAACCTTGAATGATCACAAAGATATCAACTTATCAGAGATATTAAAAGAGAAGGAGTGCATAGAAACAAGAATAGGAGACTTTGACATAGACTGTGTTCTGGATGAAGAAACATAGGTGACTATCATGACAGAAATAACTTGGGAAATTTTGGGAAAGCTTGCTATGGTTCCTTCACTAGGAGGAATAGGATTATTTAGAGGAAAACTGATAACCCTATGTGGAAGAATTACCCAGACATCTATGAGTGATCATGGAACATCGACAAAAGAAGAATTTGATATATTTAAATTTGTTGAGAACACCGCCCCATTTTCTATTTTGATAGGAAAAACCTGGATTGAGAAAGATCAGATACGAAGGAAACAAGAAGAGGAGGATCTAGAACATACAAATCAAGAACCAAGAGATTTCATGGCTAGGATAATAGCACACTTACTAGAAGAACAAGAGGACTAGTCGAAGCTACTAAGGAGCAAAAATATGGATGTCGAATTTGAAAGAACACAGGAAGACTTGAAACACCTGTCTATACAAGAGAGTAGAGCACCTACCCCAGAAAGAGAAGAAGTATTACCCTCAAACCCTATGGAAGACCCTCCATAGTGAAAAGTTACTATACCAAGAGAAGATAAGAACAATAATGGAAAGAGGAAACCAATGACTCAGATTACAGGAAAGAAATCCATAAATCTCAGTAAGAAGAAAGAAAAGTTAGAAAATTTACAGGAAGTTCCAGGGAGGACTTCACAGAAGGAAGGTTTGCAGAACTGGAACTTCATCGGGATATTAGAACATTGAAGATTTCCACTTCTCCACAGCGAAGAAATATGACTGTTGGAGGCATCTCGACCATTAGCCCGATGCTCTAGAACAACTCGAACCACAATTATGGCTAGAAATACGCCATTAGACCATTGGGATCACACCATAATGGATGTAATTGCATTGATTGAGGCATTCCTACCCATTGGAGGAGTCTATTACAACATAGTCTATTTATCCCATCGAGCATTGCACTGAGAACACTTTTTCCAATTGTGATTATCCGAGCCCATAAAGAACTAGTTGCTTTCACGCTATACCTATTTGATACCTTTCCACCCATTCTTTTACACTGAGTATTTGATCACCGACCTGAGATACCTGATCTTGAGCGTGCATGTCAGGTGACTTTAGTGAAGTAGAGAAATCCATCGAAGCAATCCTCATAGACCTTATGGCTGAGAAGGTCATGTCTATTGTAGGAAAATCTCCCTGTGGACAGGTAGATCGCCACAAAGAGCTAGACCCTAACTCTAAGACAGAAAGTGCTTAACATGGACACTGACTTCCTTTCAAATCTATACAAACTGACACATGAGAAGGAAGGAGAATAGCAGTACCTCTTTATCGACATTTGTCCCTGCACGCTCGAAATCGAGCTCCAAACTCTCGCTCCTCGCTGAGTCCCGTGGACAAAAAAAGTACGACCACTTCCTACTCTATTGATGTTAGCTTGAAAATAGATCTATCTATCAATGATAAGTTCATGTAAAATCAGACACAAACTAGAAAGAAACAGGCCAAGCGTGTCATATTAATGAGAATAACGATAACAGTACTTACAATCGTAGATGCGAATGCGATAGCTTCGTCAAGTCCCCTTCGTCTAACCCTTGTTCAAAAGATCCACAACCTGGATGATAGCAACTTCACTGATCACTCTCCTTTGACTGACTGTGTGTTTCCTATGAGATCATAGGTTTCATGCTAGCAATTCTTCCTCCTTTTTTCACCACCATAGAGACTGCTTGTATAGGTTAAGAGGAGCTTAACCTCTTGAGTTATCTTTAGAACAAGTTGAGGAATTCCCTCCTTGGATTAGGGATCTCTTGATGGAACCAAGAATTCGAATGCAACTGCCTTCCAAACTTGAAAGATCCTCCCCTTATTCTCCTCAATGGGCCAACTACTGCCTCAGATTAGATAGCGCTCCCTCAAAAGGGGCATCGAAGCGCTCTAGCGCTCCCTAGGCAACTTGAGGGGGGCACCAGTGCTCCAAGGATGGATAAGACTCCTTTAGAGGGGCAGATAGGAATTATAACGCTCCCTGAGACCTTATAGGGGAGTGCCAATGCTCCTAAGTTTTATGTAGGGGAGCGCTCACCTTCAAAACCTTTGTTTAAGATCTCTTCTCAGGTGATAAAAGTTCCTTGTCTTGAGTTAGTCATTTCCCTCCTCCAAATCAAGTGTATGAGATGTCTTAAGTGCCTCCTTAGTGTCGTTATTGTGGTAGTATGCTTGAACAACATTTGCGACACTTGTGAACAGCTTGCGACACTTGCGAAAGTTGTAAGGAACATGTGACACTTGCGACAATTGAGAGGATCATGTGACACTTACGACACTTATCGAAGTGAGCAATATTGAGGTGTAACAGATTTCCCCCCAAAGTATGAGGTTAGAAGATGCAAACTAATAACTGAAATTCTTTGTAGATGTTCTAGCAAGGGTATAGACTCGGAGAACCTGACGAAAGATGCACACAAACATCCAACAAATATCATGACATATTTCAAAACCCAAGGCAGGAATACCTATGCTTGGGTGATCAAGACTTTCAAGATATGGCCGCCATAAAATACACTGCGGATCCATAATTGTATTGATAAGAAGGTATAACCACCGAAGATACAATGTGGATCTATACTTTGATGACTTGGACTGATCATAGCCATGAAGAATACACAGTGGATCTACAAGATGACAAGACATAGCCATGACCAATACAAAGTGGATCTATGTAACAGTGTATGTGTTATTTGTCCAATAGAAACTCCTTCACAACCTGGGCAAAGCATATATCAAAGTGGTCACTCAACCCAGGGTCTTCTTACCAATCCCAATGTGGCATGAATCTAACCATGTGAATAGATGTCCTGATGTCGAACATGGCAGAAACCACTTGATTACCGGTCAATGTTGTGAATCGTTAACAAGTGCGAGGGAGATCACCGTTAATGTCAATGATTCCCAAGGTACCCTAGTACATTCCAACGAATGTGAATGGATGAGCTAGAATCGAACATCCGTGGAATCATCCGATCAGAGGTCAGTGATGTAAACCTACTATTGAATGTGAGGAGGCCTGCCATTGAGGCATGCAGGTCCCAAAGTACTAACCGGTTTCTAAGCCTGATTCCCGGATAATGTGTTGAAGTCGACAGGAATAGACTCGTCGAGGGAGGGCCTTGATGTATCCCCCATCAACGACACAAAAAAGACATAGAGATGTAATTGGTGGATCAAATGGACATGGACTGACATGGGTTTTGAGACAAGATATTTGGGATGGTTGACTCTAGAGGCGGATACTTCCTTTGAACACTGAGGCACAACAACAAAACATGACATGGACCAAAACTATGCAGTGGATACTGTGACTTGCGTCGGGTGACCCAAAGGAGTGAAAGGAACTCAAAGGACTGGCTCAGTGCAGAGGTTCAGCGGATCATGATGCATGCAAATGGAAAAGTGTCGTGTTCAAGGGAGACTCTAAGAATTGTTGGATAATGTTCTGAAGAGACTGCTTGGCTTGCTCCTTTCAATTTTTTCCCCCATCCAGATAGACGAATACCTCTTTTTGATTTAATGAGCTTGAGGAGGATAACACATGCTCGATATAACTCACCTTCGGTAAGTTCCTCTTCCTTTGTTTAACGAATCGGAAGAAGTAAGGGTTCGATCCCGTATGGGCTTGTCGATGTGTGCTTTAGCGAGTCCAAAGACATAAAACTCGAAGGTTTTTCAGGATTATAGACTTTGGAAAAACACTTAAAAGATAACTCTCTCAGTTCCTTTTTCATACAGTAGTCTAACGAGATCGAAAAAGAGATAAACTATCGCTCGAAAGACGCCCATTCTGACCTTTTAACGAGTGTGAAAGGAAGCAAGGTCACTCGACAATCTTTTCATATTTAGAGAGTCTGAAAAGGGTTTAAAGATGACTCCAGGGGGGTTCCTTTTTCGTGTGTTCGTGTATTTGTACGGGTCCGAAAAAGAGATAAAAGTTTACCCGGTTGCGTTCTCATATTGTCGAGCTCGAGAACGAACTAAGACTATGCTCATAAGCGTGACAAGGTAGATAATCCATCAGAACTGCCAGGAAACCTGCGATGCCAAAACTACAAACCAGGGGTTTAGTGAAGCCATTATATTGTTAGAGAAACCCACAAATGACTATACCTTATAAAAATGGAAATTTATAAATAACAATACAATGAAAATTTCATTTACCATTTCATTTTACATAAGGATTTTGGAGTAGTGGAGATTCTCATTTTTGAGGTGGATCTTGTTTTGCTCGCTGCCGGAGCTACGGTTGACCATTTTTTTTACCGTTCAGACCAGGTAGGTCTTCATCTCTCCTTCTTTCAATTACATGGTTTAATATTCATTTTCATAGCATCATTTAATTTAAAATATGAAGCCCTAAGTTGCCCCAAACAGAACCAAATCGACCTCTTTTAAAAATGATGGAAAAGGGGGATTCTTTTTGAAAAAACGTTCTAGAAGGGGATGTCCAAGATGCCAATGCCACAATAGCTAATTGGATGGGTCGTTTTTGGTAAAGAACACATGAAAAAAATCCCATGTATGCCCACGCAGCCATAAAGAAATTGTTTGCATTTAAAAACGTTTTGTTGTTGTATGATGAACATTAAATGGATAAGAGAGGGCGTGGTGATTGTAAAAGAGGGTGTGGTCACTTTAAATGATGTGGGCATTAGATTTCATGTTTTTAGATTGCTTTTGAAAATTGTCGAAATGCCAAAACGTTGAAATAATGAAATTTTTTATTTGTTTTGTTTTGTAGGTGATTTCGGCGACCATGATCGAGTGGAAAGAACTAGAACATGAGATTGATGACTTAGCTGCCTTGCGGAGTCCCCGCACGTGGGCCGCATTGCGAGCTTATGGCTCACTCAAATTCTTCAAGTTGCAAAAAATGAAGAAGGAGATTTTGTTGCTTGAGCATATGATCAACCTATGGGATGTTGCTAAACAAGGATTCTGAATTGGCACACAGCTTCTAACCATCGAGTTAGAAGACGTGTATTTCTTGACTGGCCTCTCGAAAAGAGGGGTTCCCATATCTTTTTCTGGGTAGAGGGAACTACCTGAGCAAGTGGACATGTATCTGGCACGTCACTGTGTCCTAGGAGCAAGGCTCGTAGGGGGTAGAATCCCTATCAAGGATATCCAAGAGCTACCCCTCCGGTCTATATTGTTTTCCATCACGAGTGTGACGAGCAGTACTAGAGCACATCTTGCATCAAGATCATAGGTGGCTTATGGTGTCCAGTGTTTGGAACCAACACTATTCAACTGGAGTGCAGGGTTCCTTTGAAACGTGAAGGAACAGGTTTCACGGTGACAGATGGGACAGAAACAGTTTGGTTATGGCTCTTTTCTGGTCTCATTTTTTCTGGAGCGCATCCCCCAGATGCAGCCTCAGATAGCACTGGCGGTGTGACCAGTGGAAGAACCAAGGATGGAGAGGTGGACCAGTCTGTCTCCGAGGCTCGTAGCAGAGTCAGAGTTCCGTTTCATTGGCGATTTCTTTGCAGTATCTTTGGATAGAGGACTTCCCGTATGCTGAGGTAGATTTCCGCGGGAGCATGGATTTGATTTTACCCATGGGGGAAGACTGGTATGTGTCAAGTAAGAGACTGAGCCATACCTTGTCTAGTTTTTGTTTTTAAAGTTTTTTAATGTATATGTATTTTTTTTTTTTTTTTTGGGTATATAGAAGTGTTTTTAACAAATGTATTGTTTTCAACATGCAGACAAGGGAGTAGTGTGTCCGGCCGATATACCGATACCATGACGTTGTGAGGGGAATTCCGATCATAGCAGATCCAGCAGTACCAGTGATAGGTCTCCGGGAGGTTGAAAGAAACCTCCAAGGCCTCACGATGGGCATTCCTCCTCTACAGAGGGGAGAAGTGCCTTTACATCTACAGAGGCACACTGTGGGAGTACCAGAGAATGTCAATTCTCTGCTGAGACGTGTAGTGCGTACAGTGATATGTTACTCACAACACAATGTAGTGCAGAGAGATTAGAGTCCCTCTGGTGATCATTTTTTGTATGCCTTTTCAGGCGACGTTGTAGGGGTTTAAAGACCCGACATTTTGCTCTTCTACATACTTTTTGATGTAATCAAAACTTTTCAGTCACGCCATATATATATATATACAGTTTCAATTTTTTATAGTGCCAAATGATTTGTACATGATGATGTCTGTGATGTGTTTTAATTTACATGTGCTGTACAATTTTGCTTTCCTTAAATCTTATATGTGGGAGAGATACCGATCCATGATGTAATTAGCTAACGAATCTGAAACACTATTAAGTTCTCTTGGAATGTGTCTATATTCAATGTAATCGAACATTTGTTCAAAGCGGCGAACTTGTAGGTGGAGACGTAGCAGGATAGGACTACGGATAGCGTAGATACGGTTGAGTTGATAGACCACGAGTTGGGAGTCTAAGTAAACAATGATACGAGAGATACCTAGGGAGGAGGCTTGGGTCAACAGTACGATGACAACATGATATTCTGCCATGTTGTTGGTTGCTGGTCCTAAGCAGATACCTCCTGAACTCACCACCTCGTCAAATTGGTAAATAACCCATGCTGTCGAAGAAATGTTCCGGGTATGTCGACTAGCGCCATCCGCAAACCTGAAAAAGATAGGAAAGGAAGACGTCATCTGCACATGAAAACACAACCACAATCATGAGTGGCAATGGTAAAGACTCGAGCACGTGAAAGAAAAATACACACCAAACTAAAATACAATAATGTAGAAAGTACAAATGCTAGGTGATCTAGGCATAGTACTTTTTAGGGTAAAGCCCGTTTTGGGGCTCTCCTAGGGAAATTCCATCATGATCTACTAATTCCTAGGCACCTCTATGTAGGACACGCTTCACAATGTAAGGACCGTGCCATATAGGTTCTAACTTTCCTGTCCCCAATTTATCGTGAGATTGGTCATAAACGAGGACTAAGTCTCCTTTTGCAAAAGTCCGAGGGTGGACGGATTTGTCGTATTGACTCTTAATCCTTTTCTGATGTGCCTCATTAACGAGAGCAGCATCACGACGTGTTTTGTCCAACTTGGATAGATACTAGAATCATTCTTCTTCAGCAGAAGTATGGGGCAAGAGTTCTACTTTAAGTTTGAGTGATGGAATCTCACACTCGATTGGCAGAACGACTTCAATGCCATATACCAACTGGAAAGGAGTGAATCCAGTTGAGGTTTTCACCGAAGTGCGATAAGCGCAGAGAGTGGAGAAAAGTTGTAAATGCCACGATGTCGTTTTTTCCCCTACCATGCGTTGGATCATGGTTTTTAGGACTTTGTTGATGGCCTCAACTTGTCCGTTGGCCTGAGGGTGGTAAGGGGATGAGTTTTCATGGCGAAAACCCAATTTGACATGTAATTCGCTCATCATCTGGTTCTTGAACTGTGCACCATGATCAGTGACAATGGCACGTGGTACACCAAAACGAGTTATGATATGGTTGAAAAGAAACAGAGCTGTAGTACGACTATTGTTCAGGAAGGTAGGCATAGCCTCAGCCCATTTGGTGAAGTAGTCGATGGCGCCGATGATATAAGCATGCCCCCCGACTGAGGTAGGCTTACACTGCATGAAATCGATACCCCACTTGGCAAAGGGGTCGATGGTGATAATGGGATGCAGCGCAGTAGGGTGGGTGCGTGCCTTCTTGTTAAAGACTTGGCAGGGTGGGCATTTTTTGACGGCCTCGATGCAATCTTTGAAAATCGAGGGCCAAAAGTAGGCGGACGTAGGATTTTTTGGGCTGTGGCCATCCCGGAAAGGTGACCGCCACAGGAGCCAAGGTGACAATCGTTCAAAATGAGTTCAGACTCCTCGTGAATCAGACATTGTCGAAGGATGGTGTCAATACCATGGCGATACAAGGTGTCGCCGATGATGAGATAACGACGAGAGTGGTGACGAATGCGTTGATGCTCTTCGCGAGAAATGTTGGACTGAAAATGTTGGGTTTGAAGGTAGAGGAGAATGTCTCCATATCAAGGATCGGAGGTGCCGATGAGGAAGAGAGATTCATCGGGGAGAGAATCTCTAGGTTCAATGTTTTCATCGGCAGGAGGGAGAGCACAGATAAGCTCTACAAACACGAGGGATGTTTTGGCTTTGGCCTTCGTGAACTCAAGATCTAATTCTTGAAGAATAATGATCCATTTAGAATATTTTCCCCCAAGTACTTGACGTGTCAAGACGTGGTACATGGGGTTGGAGTTTGCGATCACCGTGGTGGTGCGTAATAAGATGTAATGGCGGAATCTCTAGACAGTGATGACGGCTGCCAGTGCCAGTTTCTCGACATGTGAATATCGGAGTTCAGGTCCAAATAGACTCTTGCTCAGGTAATAAATCACATGTTCTTTGCCGTTGGGGTCCTCTTGAACTAACACCATCGCAATAGTCGAAGTGGAGGTGGCCAAGTAAAGGATATAGTCCTTTGTATACTCCAGAGGGTGTAACAAGGGAGCATGGGTCAAGGCATTCTTGAGAGCATCGAATGACCATTGGGCAGTGTCATCCCAGATAAAAGGGGTGTTTTTCTGCAGTAACCGCATAAATCCTTTAGTGATCTCGGCATAGTTGCAGATGAAACGACGAAGGATGTTTTCTTTGCCTTGCAAACTTTGGAGTTGGGTTCAAGGATGATTTTAGGGGCGAAATTTCGCCCATGGGCGAAATTAAGGGGCCCCCAAATTTTTGTTGGGCGATTTTTTGTATTATAATGGTTTTTTAAAACTTTTTTCATTCGCCCATAATTTATTTTAAAAGAAAAAACG
>ML780081.1:607207-647565 GCA_009831015.1 Picea engelmannii | reverse complement strand
TGGAAGGTCCAG
Source organism: Picea engelmannii (assembly GCA_009831015.1). Taxonomy (NCBI): domain Eukaryota; kingdom Viridiplantae; phylum Streptophyta; class Pinopsida; order Pinales; family Pinaceae; genus Picea; species Picea engelmannii. The sequence continues at coordinate 647,553 of ML780081.1, read as the reverse complement.
GGTCGCTAGAAAAGGTATTTGTCAGTTAACCTGTGGGTAATGCTGGTGTGGGATAGGGACACCAGTAGGGCGAATCAATGGGTTATGTGGATAATTGTAACTAGTCGGCCCTCTTCTATGAGGTTGGTATTGACCAGGGTAAATAGGATTTGAGGTGTTTTGAGAAGTATGTGTGAGTGGAGGATAATCAGATGGGTTTTGAGGGTTATAGGTTGGATTCGACATTTGTCCATAAGGGGGTTGTTGTGGAGCTTGAGGATTGTGTCCTGTCGAGGACTATGGATTTCCCGAAAAAGGGACGTTCCACAAATTGGGTGTGGCAGACACATTTTGTCCATATGGTGTATGGTGGGCTCCAGATTGAGGTTGCCCCCTAGCATGGGGGTGCCCCCCAAATGGAATTTATCCTCCTGTGGGATGATGCCCCCCATCTTGAGGTATATTTCCCGTAATTTGAGAACCAAACGTAAATGACTGACTGGTGCTACCGAGCGGATTAGGACCACCAAGACCAGTCCCTCTGGGTTGTTTGATGGGTATGGAACTTCCTGGTACAACTTGGGTAGTAGTGGCAGTGGGAGTATTTGGTGCTCTATACCCAAAAGGGAGTGTAGGTCTTGGTGTTACAGGTGTGCCAATTGCAGCTTGGCTGACCACCGCATTACCGGCAGGAATAGTCAGAATGTGAGGGACTATTGTAGAATGGGACGTCTGGAGGGGAAGAGTAGACCTTGGGCCAACGGACGGTATGATCGGACCAACGGGCGGTGTGGCTGTAAAAGTAGTGGTACCAATAAAATGGTTTAGGGGTACAGTGTAGGAAATGGGTGTGTCAACACCCATCCCTATTCCATAAAGGTCTCTCACCATGCGTGGTGGACTTTGAACAATGTTTGCGGTCCAAAAAGGGTCATCGGCTAAAGGGTTTTGATGAGACCCAGTCGAGATGTCAGAAGGATTGACGACGGAAAATTCACCAGTGGAATTCAGTTGGAGGACACATCGTTCATATCCCTCTGGAATGCAGAAATCTTCCGGAGAATCTGAAACAATTCGAAAATTCTCTAAAGGAGTGGGAACTTCTTCCTGGGAAGTGGTAGTGTCTTGAACCTCTCTCTGTTGAGGAGATTCCTCCGTGGAATGAGGGGGTAAAGGGGTGTTTCCTTCCATATTTTCTGGAGGAAGTCCCTGTAGCCTCTGCGAACGACGTGGAGGGTCGATGTTGGCGAAAAAGAGTTGGCAAAAATGATCTATGGCCAACTACCGAAAATAAATAGCATACACTAATAAAATCTAAGAATCACAACCAAGCAAACAAGACCTTCTCTCGATGACCATATTAGTTGGTGATGAAATCCAACATCGCGTGATCAAGTCTAGAAGGGGCAGGGACATGGTGGAACAGTTACAATGGTGACCTGCTTAATGGACTTACGCCTTGGTGCAATCTTCCACGCAGTAATTGTGGATTTACCCTCCAAGGAGCCCGAGTGATTTTGACCAATGTCTGCTCCAGGTACAGTGAGACTTCCCTTCACTGTCACCTTGTTTAAGACCCTAGAGATTATGGCCACTAAGGTTACCAATTCACAGTCATCCCCTGGGCGGGAATAATCGACAGTCCGATCCGAACGTATGAGCAGGGTATCGAGCCCGAAATCAACTAAAAGGCTTCCACACAGTAATTGTGGATTTACCTTTAAGCGATCCCCATAATACGATCTGACCACCACAATCAGTTAAACCACAGAGGGATAATCTCTGTAACTCAGCCGAATGTGACCTCGTGCATAACCCCTGTGTGAGAGGGGGATCCCAGGCAGACTTATACAATAATTGGATTTGACTCTCCCTAACTTAGGATGTTAATGTTTGTTTTGGAAACTTTGGAGAGTTATGCTCACAACCTAATCCAAAGTACTAAGCCTAATATACTATTGGTGGAGGATCCTAGAAAAGAAAAATTCTAGATAATTTTTAATTAGTGTTCATTTTATAGTTCTTTACTCAAAAGGGGTGCATGGAAGTGAAACGAATGGAATTATGACTCAGTCCCAAAAATGCATCAAAGATGATAAGATGTCATTTCCTTTCGATGAACATCTATCTAAGGGAGAGAGAGAGAATTCTTTTCACTAACAAGCACTAATAAGGAATTTCCTCAAACAAATTTTCTTCAATCAAATCCTGATGTGATGCTAAAACTTTTGAGATACCTTCTAACATGCACAATCAATCATGAAGATGCCTTTTATTGTTTTCATATGAATACTGATTAATTCAAAACAATGCTCATCTTTCTAATTATCTTCTTGGATGAACAAAAATCAGACCAACACAAGCAAGAATCATACAAACAATACACCCTCTCGTCATGATCAAAACAAGAAGCGAAAGAAAAGAAACAACCAAAGAGAAATCAAACTTCACACCAAAATAAATGTCGAAGAACAATGATCTTAACCAAAATCAAATGGATAGATTTGTAGGCCTTTGATGAGTTTCACCAGAGTTTTTCATTCAGTCGAAAAGGAGGGAAAGACAATGCATGGGTTTCAAACTCTAAATGGCAGAAAAACTCAAAAACAATAGTGAAGAAGGCTACAAAAATCCAAACAACAAGATGTTTGTTCTTCAAAAAGATAGATGTCAAAGCTGGAAAGGAAGAAGTATTGACTCACAAGGTGACCCAGCAAGAGAAACACAGAGGTAAAACCCTGAAAAAAAAAGTTTTGGAAGGTTTATTGTCCAAAGGAGGGTTGGCACTCTATTTTCAAGGACAAGGAGCGTTATAGCGCTCTGTGTAAGGCACTCAGGGAGTGCTAGTTCTCTGTTAACATAGGGATAGGGGTGCCAGGTTCAAAAAGCTCCTAAAAGTGTCAAAAATCCAAAAATTTGCAGTTCAGTTTCGACAATTAGGCTGAGTATGATGGGGTAGGGAGTCAATCAACTCATGAAACCAATCAAAAGAGGAGTGAACCAGGTCTGAAAAAATCAAGGGGTAAAATAAGGTCTATGAGGAGAAATCAAAACAAGAAGTTTCGATTTGAGGACTCCCCAGTGGAGTTGCTAGTTTATGTTGTAGTAAAATCTCCTTGCGGATAGGTAGATCACCTCAAAGAGCTAGACCTTAACTCTAATACAGAAAGTGCTTAACATGGACACTGACTTTCTTTCAAATCTATACAAACTGACACATGAGAAGGAAGGAGAATAGCAATACCTCTTTATCGACGTTTGTCCTTGCATGCTCCAAATCGAGCTCCAAACTCTCGCTCCTCACTGAGTCCTGTGGACAAACAAAGTATGACCACTTCCTACTCTATTGATGTTAGCTTGAAAACATATCTATCTATCAATGATAAGTTCATGTAAAATCAGACACAAACTAGAAAGAAACATGCCAAGTGTGTCATATTAATGAGAATAACGACAACAATACTTACAATCGTAGATGCGAATGCGACAGCTTCGTCAAGTCCCCTTTGTGTAACCCTTGTTCGAAAGATCCACAGCCTGGATGATAGAAACTTCACTGATCACTCTCCTTTGACTGACTGTGTGTTTCCTATGAGATCATAGGTTTCATGCTAGCAATTCTTCCTCCTTTTTTCACCACCATAGAGCCTGCTTATATAGGTTAAAATGAGCTTAACCTCTTGAGTTATCTTTAGAACAAGTTGAGGAATTCCCTCCTTGGATCAGGGATCTCCTGATGGAACCAAGAATTCGAATGCAAATGCCTTCCAAACTTGAAAGATCCTCCCCTTATTCTCCTCAATGGGCCAACTACTGCCTTAGATTAGATAGCGCTCCCTCAAAAGGGGCATCAGAGCGCTATAGCGTTCCCTAGGAAACTTGAGGGGGGCACCAGAACTCCAAGGATGGATAGCGCTCCTTCAGAGGGGCAGATAGGCATTATAACACTCCCTGAGACCTTATAGGGGAGCGCCAACGCTCCTAAGGCTGATGTAGGGGAGTGCTCACCTTCAAAACCTTTGTTTAAGAGCTCTTCTCAGGTGATAAAAGTTCCTTGTCTTCTGTTAGTCATTTCCCTCCTCCAAATCAAGTGTATGAGATGTCTTAAGTGCCTCCTTAGTGTCGTTATTGTGGCAGTATGCTTGAACAACATTTGTGACACTTGTGAATAGATTGCGACACTTGCGAAAGTTGTAAGGAACATGCGACACTTGCAACAGTTGAGAGGATCATGTGACACTTACGACACTTATCGAAGTGAGCAATATTGAGGTGTAACAATGTCCACAGGAGTCCAAGCCTCGTCGATGAGAGGAGTGAAAACATCCCTGTTGACTGCTCGTGGATCTGGACCATCCCTAGCTGCGACCAAGAAATGAGCCAAGCATCATGATGACTTGGCGAATGCAAAGCTCATCCCATCTATCCTTCCTGATTATATCCTACCTCTGGCTGGTGCAGTGAGCCGTGATAGTGTCGTAAGGGTATTTGACTACACCTTGATTAATGCATACCTCCCGAAGGGGATACACACAGTTGGATTGCAGTTAGGACAAATCATGACATTGAAAATCAGTGACTTCAACTTGGGAGATTGCAAGAACCGTGGAATGCTCACCCCAGACAAGTATTTAACCAGGACGAATGGGAAGAATTCAAAGATCATCCCCTAGCCATGGACTATGGACATTGCAAGGTCCACTATCCTGAATGTGATGAGGATACCACACTTTGGAAGGCATCAGGAGGTTAACGCATGTGTTAAAATCCTATTGTCTTACTTCCATGGTGGTGATTTGTGGCTGGATAGACGCATCATCGTAGATCCAAAAATGATCCATCAGATCACCAAAATATGCAAGGACCAGACCCATAAGAATTTTATCTAGGGCAAGTGGAAAAGGGGAAGTGAGGCTAAAAGGTATCCTTCATTCATAATGACGTAGTGCACCTAGACATCCAGTTGATCATTGGTAAGATAGTAAGGAAGAACAGACCCATGCAGGTCACAGGGTTCGTTGTTGACCTCACGAGAAAATGCGTGGAAGGGATACAAATGAACTAGGCTATCTACCTTGTCAACAAGTTAGAGAAACATTTTTGTGAAGCTCAAGATTAGGGATACGAGTTCCACTTCAGTTGGTTGTTGATCCTCATTGCTTTCATTGCTTGGGAAATGCTGGAAGGTGCAACCTTCCCTGAGATTGATCCATCAGAACACTTAGCTGCGAAGTTCACCATGCTCTGGTATTTGAGCGACATGGTGAAAAACTGACAGTCAAACGTGGTGTTCCACACCTACTACCTGTAGTTGAAGAGGGATATTGAGTCTTTCCCTTGGATGACGCTGAAAACCGTGCACAAGTTCATACCATTTGTGAAGTTTCATGTAGATAGACATTTTATTTATATCACTGCGTGCGAAGACGAACACAAAGAGGAGTTGCAAAGTTACTATACTCTCATAGAGGAGGAAATGGAAGAAATCACTAAGGAGTGGCCTACAGAGTTCCTTATACCAGTCGACCAGGTAGAATTGTTTGACCCTGACCTTATCGAAAGTTCGGTGGTTACTCATAAAAAGTATGATGCACCCATCAGTAGCAGAAGGAAGAGAAAGGAAGAGGTACAAAACCTGAACAATGCATTAGAAGATACTGCTTCAGACTCACCTGGAGGGGGAGTTGATGACGAAGTAGACAAAGAATAGGACAAAGGAGAAGAAGACAAGAAAAAACAAGGCGAAGTAACAACATCTAGGGATCCTATTGATGAAGCTAAGACCTCCAAGAAAAGAAATGTTTCCCCCACGAAATCTACATCGCGCAAGAAACCAAAGCTACTAAACCACAGATACAGACTGTGCTAATGATGGATGACATAGATTTAATCATCGTCGTTGTCTCAGATACCTTATAAGACATATTATAGCACAATGAAACCAAACAAGAGACCATGTATGAAATAATTGAAGCTGAGCTAAAAGGGGTACAACAAGCCCTCTACTCCAGCCGCGTAGTATCTACTATGCCCCTGTCATCAGAAGGAAAAGAGTTGGGAGATGAACCTACCTAGCTATGCCAAATAGTAGGTGCAACTGAAGCTCACCTTTGTCATGTTCAATAAGAAAAAGAATTGGCCGTAGAGGCCTTAAAGCAAGCAAAATAGGAAGTCAGAAAGAAGCACCGGGTTGTGCAATAGGAAAAAGACAACATCCAAGCCAAGTTTGCAGAGAATAGAGCACAGATCCATAAGGAGAAGGAATAGTTGCTTGCAGAGAAGATTAGAGTTAAAGAAGAAGTCACTAGAGAACTTCACTTTGTGACAGGCTTAGAATAGATGGAATAAGACCAAGTGGAAAGCCAAGTAGGGAAGATTGTTGAAGCCATTCAGTGGCTCCAACAGAGGATAGGAAAAATGGAGTTACAAGCAGTTCCAAGAACTCCGTAGGAAGTGAGAGACCAGAGAGAAGAAACTTCTCGAAGCGCAGTCTAGTGAATCAAGGCATTTGCCTTAGAATGTAAAAATCTCAATAGTCAAAGTGCACAGAGTTACGAGTGCCTTACAGAGGACCCTAAACTAAGGACAATGGAGTCACAGCTTCAGGAGGCCAAGCAATAAGCAACAACGATGCAAGTGGAGTTGAAGCCACTACCAGCGGTTAAGAGGATGAAGTTGTTGCACCTCTTTTGTCACTTGAATGGGAAAAATAGAGGTGCTTACAAGATTATTTGGGTTATCTAAGCAAGAAAACAATGAAGGAAAGGGTTAGAAAAAGAAACATAAAAGACTAAGCTAAGAATTAAACTAGGAAAGGAAAGAACAACTAAACTATTGAGCATAAGGACATAAGAACAAGAAAGAAATAAGACTCATGTCACCAATGGAAAGGATTGTATTAGTGAAAATAAAACACCGAGAAGAAAGAGGACTTTGGGTCCCTTCTTCCTCTAAGGGAGGGCTCTTTGACCCCAACAATTGAGCTCTTCTTACAACTTTGAAACTTGAAAAAATGGTGAAAGAATCCCAAGCTAATCCACTCAAAAGGTGAGGTGGATTGCCCAAATGGAATGATGCTAATATTCTTTTGATGAGAAAAGAGGATTCCCTAAGAGGATAGCAACAACATAACCTTGCAAATGAATTCCTTGAAAATGTAGTGCACCCATGGCCTTGTTTTATAGCACCACTTTGAGGTATTGTGCAACTAGCTTTTAGTGTGAAAAGGGGTTGTTTAGGGCACTTTTAGGTCTTTGACCAACCACCCAGTCAGATCCAGCTGATATTTGGTTGTCAAATCAACTTGGAAGCTGAACCAGAAGTGGGTGGGAGGCTGACCAATATCATAAATACGTCGTTTCTCAGGTGTGCGCGGCTTTTAGCGACCACAGTCATGCATCGTGCGCATGTGCGCTTTTCTTGCGTTTATGGATGGCGCATGTGCGCACGCACCCTGTGTGGTCATAGAACACCTTGATTTTATAAATGGTTGTATAGTTTTGGACCTTTTGGAAATGATTTTTTGGTAATTTTGGTCCATGGGTGAACTCATAGCTATTTGAAGATGCTGGATTGCTGTAACCATTTGCGGATGAAATTTTAGTGATAACAGATGCCCGCTGATGGATGAGGTTAGGAGCATATGTATAGCTGAAATTCATAAATGTTTATTCTACTGAGAGTACCGTTGTAAGAAAGAGCGATAGTGAGAGTATCAAGAGTGACCCATTGGAGAGAGAAGGGAACCTATAGGACCCAACCTTCCATAAGGTATGTAAAATAAATTGTGTACAAATGAGGCGGGCATGCCCTATGCTTGTGTCATGTAACTCAAAAAGAAGGGCGTTGTATAGTAACTGAAACTGTGTGTTGATGTAGACAACTGTAGCGCCCTCGGGGGAAGTTGTGATAAAGGAAGAGGAAAATTCTAAGGAGGAACATACTCTAAACAGTAGGAAATGACACCTGTAAGAAGTATCACGGATTCTGTAGGCATTGATAACCAAGCCAAGTTCAGAGGTCTTCGACAAATATAAGAAACAATTGCAATAGTTGCAAAGTAAGACCCACCGTAACATGAGAAAGTGTTGAAGTCAAATGTTATGGGGGTCAACGACAGTAGGGAGAAATGATGGGTCTCCTTGTGCCTTCTGAGACTTTTCATTGGAAAGGTAATGAGAGTCAAGATATTGTCGCCCTTCTGGAAACTATGCTGATGTCGACAAAAAAGGGCGACGCGACTCCAAGAAGAAAAGTGCTTCAGGGAGTCTACTAGGTGAGGTTAGGAACTGAGGAGGTACATGGACGAAGTCAAGATATGTGGAGACTCAAGAATTCCCTTGGTTGGGGATATATGTGAAGTATAAGTGGCCACAACCATTCAACTAAGTCGAGTGTCAGGGGGACAACAAGACGTGGGATAAGTTGTGCCAGAGGCGGGACAAAGTGAACAAACTCAGAGAGCAAAGATAGGTGGCCTGTGGGATAATCAGAGTTTATGGACGAGTTCAATAGGAGGAGATGATAAGGAGTGCCCCAACCAAGGGTGACATGGGTTTCATTTTCCAGGAAGGTTGCCAAAGGTGACGAAGAAAAGCTATGTAACATGCTGGAAATAACAACTTAATTACAAAAAGAATGAAAAAAATACGTGGGGATAATAATGCAGATACAGAAATGGGTTCCCCAGTGTAGGATGGATTGGCCTCAGGATGGCGCAAGTTGGTGGAAAAAACAAGTGGAGGTTGGGGGCCCCATAGGCTGGTTTCTGTAGTAGGGCAATGTATGGAGGGCAATTTGAGGTTGGGTAGACTTATGATGGGTAAATGATGCTACGGGAGTGCAGTCAAAATAATCTATGAGGAAGTGCCCTGGGAGTCCATTGGGAAGGCTAGCAAAGTGACGAGAAGGAGTATGTGGCTGATTCATGAGATGATGTAAGACTATCGAGACTCCCATCTCTAAAGGGTTGAAAATGAGTATCAAAGTGACAAGGGGTCTATGAATGGGACAACTCATGTGGGGGAGAGTGCTACTGGGTTACAGTACCTGAAAGGCAAATTTCAGAGGGTGTGACTGGAGATGCAATTGAGATTCAGAGGGAATGATTACATGCCAGTGTTGATTATATACCTGAAGGGGTGGTGCTGGTGTATGATGACCAAGTACCTGCACACATGAAAACCAAATACCCACTGTGAACAATATCTGAAGAGAATCAAATCATACAAGCATTGATTTGATAATTTTGAACATGAGCATACGTACCTGGACGGGGTATGGAAAAATGGATCCCCAGGGGCTAAGGATGAAAAATTGCCTGGGGATTGTCTTGATGCAGAGGACGGGGTACTGATCCTGTGGCTAAAGACGGATTGAAAAATGGACACCCAGAGCTTCCGAAATGGGGTCTGGAAGTTTGGAAAAAAAGACTATATATAGCTGTAGGGCCCACATTGCCACCTCATTTGTACCTGCTGTCAGAGTGATTGGACGAGATATACTTAGAGGATATTTGGAGATTTTGGGAGAATGAGGCAGCCAATTCTGGACCAACGAGCTTTAGGTTAGTGGTCTTATCGTCTTGCATAGAATTAGGCTTTATATTTGTGGGCAGGGCCTGTACGGAGGGCTATACAGAGAGTTTTGTGGGTGTGGGCCCCCCAGTGCGTGGGTGATCCAGAAATATGTGCGCATGGGTGCATGCTTGTTATATAGATATATGTGCATGGGTGTTCCCTAAGGGGGGAAATAGGTGCACATGGTATGTGCACCTATTAGCTAGACAGCTGGGCATGGGTGCACAACTATGTGGTGGATAGGCGCGCTGTGATGCGCGCTTGTGTACATGACAGGGGTGCATGAAGGCACCTCGGTATGGTGGACATGTGCACATTCATGCATGCCTGTGGGATGAACAAGCATGCATGTGTGTGTTCCTGTGGGTTTAAATAACCACGCCTTGGGGGCAAGGCTGACGGGTGCAAAAATCATCTTTTTTGGAGATTTTTGTGTTTATGTTCGAGATAGCTGATCTAGGACTGGATTATGTGGTTGCAGGTGATCATTGGGATGATGCTGGTTCATTGGTGAGAGAGGGACTGGTCACAGCTTAGGGAGGCCGTGGTTGAGGAGATGGTGGTTCGTGCCACTTTGGCAGCTTGTGGGATGCTGAAGTTCTTTGAGTGCCCCTTGATATGGGCCCAGTAGTATCTCCTACAGTTCTTGATCCGGATGTGGAGTCCGGATCTGCATTGTTTTATGGTGTGGGGTGAGAAGCTATCCTTCACTACAGTGGAGGATGTGTATTTTCTGACTGGGCTCCCTTTTTGGGGAAATGCCTTACCGACGGAGCCCGTATTACCTGGGGACGAGTAGTTGGCTACCTTAGGCTGGAGGTATTGTTTGAGAGATGATTTTATGTCGAGCTTTGTGGTGAGTATCAAGGCTATGGATGCTTTGGTTCATCGATGTGCAGCAGCGATGGTTGTGAGGGTTTATGGGTCCCTTGCGACTTAGCGGATCAATGGTGGTCAACTGAGGATTATAGGGAGGGCATTGGCAGGAGAGGATTTTGCATGGGGCGTGACACTGCATGCCAAGATGGTAGGGTAGCTCGACAGGTGTTGGGTTGCGGATTTAGGGGACATTTCTTTTGGGTCGATCTTGGTTACCTAGTTTTTGGAGAGGGTGTCAATGTTGTGCCCTAGAGTGTTATTGGGTGCACTTGGTGTGCGAGAGTCGTGATTGATGTGGTGGTCGAGGATTTTGATTCGCCATGGTGGTAGTGAGGGTGGCCATTTTTTTACAGTCGAGGCTGCACAGGTGTGGCGGAAGATGCTACAGATCCTACTGCAGTATCCATATTGTGGGGTGGACTTCCGGGGTGATCCGGATATGGTGTCCCCTCTAGGAGAGGTGTTTGACCACCGAGGTATGATGTGATGTTTTATGTTTCGATATTTAGATAGTATAGCATGTGTATTATGTATAGATGGATGCTGATAATATCCGTTTTTTGTTTGTATGTGGAGATGTGGGACCTCGCAGGCGTGAGGTGGAGTGGGTTAGACTGTCAGCTCGTCAGGGGTCGGTGAGGCCTCCGCGGGGAGAGAGACGATGACGTGAGGATGCTGAGGCGAGACCAGCTGGTGAGGAGAGAATGGCTAGGATACTTCGATTTGATGACCCTGGTGCAGGGCCATCACATGCTCCTTCGGCCGAGGCCGGGGGAGATTTTGAGGATGTTCGCTGCTGCTTGGAGGTGGTGCTACAAGGAGTGCCTGAGGGCATGTGGTTGCGAATCCAGGATGAGGGAATCCTAGAGAAGTATGTGGGAGTTCCGCTGATGTGACAGACCATGGTTCGGCGAGAAGCAGTAGGAGGTGTTGCGATGACTGGGCGGTTACCTCCAGGTTCGGAGGGACCGATAGTGGGTGGGGCACCACCGCTTAAGGGAGGGCCAGGATGTGGTGCTCTAGAGGCACCATGAGTGTCTCTCTATGTATTTTTGTATATTAGATATAGGCTGTTGAGCCCATTTTGTTGTGGTGACACCAATTTTGTACCGAGGTGTTTCACTGGCCTGTAGATTTTGTATATGATATATTCTATGTGTATGTAAACATTTTGATGGTACTTTTGACCGACATTTATATATATATGGATATATATTTTGGGGTCTTTGTGATACTCACATGTGTGTGAGAATTGTTTAATGTTATGTATGATGTATAATCTATATGATGTGACAGACTTTTGATGGTTTATGTGTGTGTAAAGGTGTCTTGATGTGATATATGCCAATCTAATATAATGTTAGCCAAGTTATCTATAATTTGATTAAATTGTCTTGGAATATGTGTAAATGTAATGAAATCAAAATGTTGAGATAAAAGTCTAACTTGCAGGTATTTGCAAAAGAGGCAAGGATTGCGGACATGGTACACATTGTTGAGCTGGAGGACGACCAGTTGGGAATCAAGTAAGATGCTAAGGTGAGGAATACGATGATGGTTGGCATAATCGAGGAGACCAATGAAGGCAATGTACTTGGCTTGGTTGTTGGTTGTTGAACCCAAAAATATGCCGCTAGAGTGGAGTAGTTCATGTGAGGGGGAATAGAGGGCCCAAGTAGCCGAAGCGAGATTCTGTGTCCAACGGTTGGCACCGTCGACATAACCGATGTGGTAGACCGATGGAGGAGGCATATGTCAATAACACAAATGATAGTCTAGATGTGAGGTATGGAAAAAAGATTAAAAACACTATAAAAGAAATAACCTAATGTAGAATGGATACGGTTAGGCATAAAATTTCTTTAAGTATAACCCGTTGATGGGTTCTTTGAGAGAGAGGCCCTCTGGGGAAGACATGATGCATGCGCCTTTGGTGAGGCAATGTTGGATAATGTAGGGGCTATGCCACAGTGACTTGAATTTTCCATGACCGAGGGTATCGTGAGCGATATCATAAGCAAGGATGAGGTCACCTTCGTGAAATGAAAGAAGGTTGACATGGAGATCAAAGGTGGCCTTCGTCCATTTTTTGGCTGCCTCATTGTTCTGTAATGAAGATCCACGATCTTCATTCAGGGAATCTAAGTTCAGTAAACGCTGCTCCATTGGAGAAGTGTTGGGTAATATCTCAATTGTGGTGCGTAAGGTGGGAATTACGCACTTGATAGGAAGAGTGGCCTTGACCTTGTGGACTAGATGAAATGGTGTGAAACTAGTGGCCGTTTTCATGACCGTACAGTAAGCCTATAGCGCGGAAAATAACATATGATGCCAATTGTTCTTATGTTTGTTAACCGTGCGCTATAACATGGTCTTGAGGACCTTGTTAACTGCTTCGACCTGTCCGTTGGACTGAGGGTAATATGGTGAGGAAAAATCGTGGGAGAATCCTAACCGGGAGGAGAGTTCAATGAAAATCTAATTCTCGAAATGTTTCTCGTGATCAGAGAATAGTTGGAGTGGTACTCCAAAATAGGATATGACGTGATTAAAGAAAAAACATGTTGCGGTGTCAACGGTGTTGTTGAAGGTAGGCATGGCTTCAGCCCACTTTGTGAAGTAATCGACTGTGACAATGATGTATTTGTGTCCATTGCTGGATAGAGGGTTACAAGTCATGAAGTCGATGCCTCATTTACAAAAGGGGCCTACAGTAATGACTGGGTGAAGAAGAGCAGGTGGTGCTCATTCTTTGTTGGCATAAAGCTGACATTTATTGCATCGCTTCACGCCATGAATGCAATCGTGAAATAATGTAGGCAAAAATTAACTTGCGTGGATGATTTTCTGAGCAGTGGACATCACTGAGAGATGGCCCCTGCACACGCCACTATGGCAGTCATTCAAGACTCTATCGACCTTGTCAATTGTCAAGCATCGACGGAGTATGGTGTTGACCCCTCGCCGATATAAGATATCTCCGATGAGGAGATAGCGGGGGGCTTGGTGGCGAATACGACGATGATCATCTCGTGAGAGGTGGTTACTGAACTTTTGGGTTTGGAGGTAGATGAGAAGGTCACCATACCAAGGATCATCTGAAGTGATGTAAAAGAGATGTTCATCGGGGAAGTCGGTATTGATGGGGGCACTGGTAGTATCGGAGGGGAAGGCTATGACAAGTTCAGCAAGGATGGGAGATTTCTTGCTCTTGGGTGTTGAGAATTCTAGATCGTAGTCCTGAAGGATAATGATCCATCGGGCAAATTTTCTATTAATTTGCCGACGACTGAGAAAGTATTGCATGGGGTTGGAATCCGCTATGACTTTGGTTGTGCGAACCATAATGTAATGGTGCAGTTTCTGGACTGCGAGGATGAATGCAAGGGATAGTTTCTCTTCGTTATTATATTTCAAGGGTGGACTTGAGAGGTTTTTACTAATGTAGTAAATGACATGCTCACGATCGTCATCACCGATTTGAACGAGAACTCCTGCTACTGAGACAGCTGATGCTGATATGTAGAGGATATAGTCGCGATTATAGTCGAGTGAACTAATTAAAGGGGCATTGGAGAGTGCCATTTTAAGATTGTTGAACGCTTTTTGGGCATGGTCATCCCAGTGGAATGGGATGTCATGGCATAGTAAGCGAAGGAAATCATGTGCTCGAGTGGCATAGTCTGAGACAAATCACCTTAAAAAGTTAGCTTTTCCTTGTAGGATCTGGAGTTGGCGTAAATTCCGGAGGGGGGGTGGAATTTCTGTGATGGCCTAGAATTTGAGGGGATCCACGGTAATACCTCTTTGGGAAACGATGAATCTGAGGAGGCGCCCGATAGTGACGCATAACACACACTTGAGGGTTTTCAAGTGGATGTTGCACTGACGACATCATTGGAAGATGATCTGTAAATCATCAAGATGTTGGGTGCATTTTTTGGATCGCGTTGTGAGGTTGTCCAAGTATGCGAGGATGATATGAGATAGATCATGAAAAATGTATGTCATAGCCCATTGGAAAGTTGTGCCAACATTTTTTAGGCCAAAAGGCATGACACGATTGCAAAAGTACCCCAAGGGGTGGTGAATGCAGTTTTGTATTGATCGGCTGGGTGGATTTGGATTTGGTTATAGAAAGAGAAACCATCCATGAAGGAGAAAGCCTCGTGACCTACGCATTCATCAATAATTTGATCGATGAATGGCGTTGGAAAGTTGGCTTTGGGACAGGCATGATTGAGATCGCGAAAGTCCGGGCATACATGGATAGTGCCCTATTTTTTGTTAACGGTTACAGGGTTGGAAACCCATGAGGTATAGACAATGGGGTAGATGAACCTAACCGCATGTAATTTGTCAATCTTGGCTTTAATAGTTGCGGCTTTGGACGGGTGTAGTGGTTGTTGTTTTTGGTGAACCGGTGTGATATCAGGCCAGGTGTTTATGTGATGTTCGAAAATAGAGGGATGAAGGCCAGGCATCTCTGTGTATGGCCAGGAAAAAATATCTTGGTATTCTTGGAAGAGGGCTTTATAGGCGATGATTTCTTGAGGAGTGCATGCAGCACCAATGGTGATTTCCTCGACGACTCCATTTTTTATGGAAATATCGATTTTGATGGTGGGGGAGATGTTGGCCATATTGCCTTCTTCAAAAGCATCAGGAGTAGGGATGGGGTTGTTGAACCAGTGGATATGCCCTGATGGGATAAAATCCTTGGTTTTGACTGCGTATATGGGGTGTTGGTTAGGAGGTGTGAAGGCTTCCTGTGGAAAGAAGAGCACTCTGTGGTGTAGTGCATCCCATGGGTAGTCGGGGGTGGTTAATTCCTCGAGTATGTCCTCGTCACAGTAGAATTGTCGGGAATACAAGGGATCGAAAAGAGTGACATCGATGACTGTCACCGTGTGGTTGTCCTCTGGTGATGAAGAAGTAGGGGGAATGATGCAATGAGATTGATATGGTTCACTCGACATAAACCAAATATCGAGATACTGAGGATTATTAGTGGTAGTTGGGTGTAAAATTTTTGTGGGGATATGAATGGGAGAATTGAGGGGATTTGGGGGTAAATCCTCGTATAAGTCATCCAAGAAAGATGGAGGAATAGGGAGTGCTTCTGGTTCAGGAGAAATAATGTGAAGAATCTCTAGTGATAGGGTAAGGTTAATCATCGATTCTATAGGAGGTGCAGGGGTTCGAATCAGGGTCACTTGGCGTTGCCTATATTCAATGATCATAGGACATTGATATGTAAAACGATCTAAGGATTCGCATAGAGAGCAAGGGCATCTCATACGTTCTTTGACTGAAGTCGTGACATAATGGATATCGGTGATGTTTGGTGGGGATGATGTAGCTAGACTGGGTTCGTGCTGGAAGCTTTGGCGTACGGATACTAATGCCTGTTAGAATTGGGGTAGCGCTGGGCAATGGTGTGTATAATGGCCATATTATGAACATATGGCACAAGCGAATTTGGTTCGCAGCCCTTTGCTACTTACGTTAGGGGAGGTAGCGTCAGTACTTGGTAAAGTGAGGAACCATGATGGTGTTTGATTGAGTTGAATTAGGTTGCGTAACTCGGGTAGAGATGGGAATTTGTTGGTTGGTTGTCCATATTTCTCACATAGCACACAAGGAGGTTGGACACGTGGGGGAAGTGTAGTTGTGGACTCCTTCTTCTTTCACCATCCCCCAACTATGGTAGAGAGGTTAGTGAGTGGGGGTGTAGAGGGTATGGTGGGAGTGAGTATGGGAATCTGCATTGGGATTCCTTCTATTTGGGGGGGAAGGGATGGTTGAGGAACCATCTCTGGTGGATGTAAATACCAAATTGGGATTGCCAACACCATATTAGGGAGGGTAAGTGTTGCGAATAATTGGAAATATTGTACGCCTGGTGGAGGGTAAAAGAAGGGGATTTGAGTAATGGCTTGGGGAACTGTCTCCCAAACTAGGATATGGTCTTGGGGTGAGGTGAAATCGTGAACTAGTGGAGTCGACGAGTTCACAGGAGGCTCGTGAGGGAGGGGCTCTGAGACTAGTGGGACGTCAGATATGAGAGAAGCCTCCCTGGGAGGAAGGGTATCTTCAATGTCAGTTCCTTTGGATGATATTACACATACCTGATTGGAAGGATGAAGGAGCGGTGGTGCACCATGGTAAGTTCTTAACAATGATGGGTCTTTGAAAATTCCGGGCCCCATTTTGATGAATGGGTATGCTTCAGGATCAGTGTGGATGAGGGGGAGAATGTTATCGATGTTGGCAGAAGGTTTAGGCTCATAATGTGAAACTTGGTCAATTGTAATGATCTTCCCATGGGGGAAGATCATGGTTCGAAAGACGGAAGAGGCAATTGCCTTCATAGCATACATGTAGTTACGACCGAACAAGATATTGTAATCAAGTGGGGCATCGATAACTTCAATTTCAATGAGAATGGTCTTGCCCCCGAGTTCTAGAGGGACATTTTGGAAGAGCCCTTCAGGAGAAGATGGTCGTCTGTCATAAACTCTTAAGGTAATGGAAGATGGTATGAGTTTGGGGGAACCAAGTTTCTGCCATATAGAATTGGACATGATGCATGTGGATGCACCTTCATCGATGATGCACCGATGAATTGTAATGTTCTGAATTTTAACGAGGATTTGAAAAGCGATAAGAGTGGGGAGTCGAGGTTCTCCGTTGTCAAGATAAAATATGATGAGTTAAGTATCCATGGGGTCGACTGCCCCCAAGGCGGAAAGTAATGATTTCCACTAAGTGGGACAAGTTTGAAGGACTTCTAAGATTGACATTGTGGCTAGGGATTGTGCTAAGTCATCAACCAAACTATAATTATGAGCTGCCCTCACCTGTGGGTTGTGGACATTCCTATGCAATGGGATGCGATGGATGCGAAGAGGTGTTTTTGTGTTAGGGTGAGGGATCATCAAGGGGGTCCCATTGGTGCTGGGATTGTTTTTGGGGGAGTGGGAGGAGACTCAACAGGTGCATGGTACTGATGACTACGTGTCTGTAGAAGGACTTCTTCCTCGCTAGTGAGGAGGATGGTACGATCTGTGGGATTGTTTGGGTTGAGATATTGTCCCAACTATGGTGGGGTAGGTTGCATGTCCTGTTGGGTGTTCATCACTCCTTGGTGTGGAATGGGGTTTTACAGCACGGCTGGGGGTGGTTGTTGCACGTATTTTTGTGGGGATTGCTAAGGGGCAGGTAGTGCTGGAGGATGTGGTCCATTTCCTGAGTCTTTTATCCATTTAAAATCAACGATTTGGGGGCAATGATGAGTATAATGACCGAACTCACCAAAAAGGGCACAAGGGAAGTTGGTTCGAAGATTATTGTTACTTTTCTCTTGACGCCTGTTGTTGTTGCCCCCTTGAGGGTTCTGATTCCCTTGATTCTGGTTTCCCCCAATAGGTTGGTTCTGTTGGGGGTGATTTTCGCCTTGACCTGGGTTGTTATTGTTCCGATTTTTTCCTTTATTTTTGGCATTATTCGACTAATGGGTTGGATTTTCCATATTCAGCTGTTCAAAATTTTGATATTGCTGAATGGGAGAGGGTTGAACAAAATTCACCCTAGCGTGAGGGTGTCCTTATGGTGGAGCCATGGGTTGTGAAGGGCTAGGAAATGGAAAATATGGATTTTGTTGTGGTAATTATTCGTAAGGTACATAGGAAGGCATGGTTCTTTAACTACTACTTAGAGTATAAGCTGAGGTAGAGGGAGTGCCAGAACTTTTTTGTATAGGTGGGTGTGTTGTGGGTGTCGGTGGTGGCCCACTGATGGTGGAGGAAGGGCAACAGGGTATGGTTGTTGATAAGGGGGAGGGGGATAATAAGGGGTTCCTCCATATGCCAACGGATATTGAGGTGTTCCATACATTGGTGATTGTTGGGGTTGTGGATTGTGGTGCGTGGTGTTACCAATCAATCCATCTGCTGAGTGAGACATCCCTGGTTGATCTTGGTCAAATGGCACGGGTTTTGGGAGATGAGGAAGTATTGTGTACAAGTACCCTAATTATGAATAGATTAGGTTGTATTGTTGAGCCTTACTGATGGCTTCTTCTTCTTATTGAGGGAAGGTGAAAGCCACATCTTTACCTAGGAGAGAGACAAGTGATCTGAGAAACCAATCAAGACATTTTTCTTTGGTGGCTTCTACTTTGCACAAACTACGTCGTCGATGCCACTCATGAATGTGATCAACGATATGTGTGGTTGAGGTTTGTTTAAAATTAGAGAGTAGTTCAAGATCATTGTCTTGGCGGATTGGTAATTGGAAGAAGGTCAAAAATGCTTTGGCCAAGAGCTCAAAAGTCGTATGGGACCCCAAATTTTTGTCTACATACCATTTAGTTGATGGGCCAATGAGTGTGCGTTGAAATAATCGTAGTCAGATGGAATCATCCATAATGTTGTTGGAAGAGCACCATAAGTGGAAAGTCATGACATGGTTGGCAGGGATATCTCCTGCCTTTCCTTCAAATTTGGGGATATCTAAAGGTAGTTTGGTAGGCATTGCAGGCCATGTGGGGTCATACAATATAGGATCATATTTGAGTTTTCTTAGATCTGGTATGTTTAGAGAGGCCAAGTATGGCATCTGGAGTGGTGGTGGAGGGTTAGTACTAGCCATGGTGTGAGTGGTTTGTGAACTTGACCCTTGGGGGGGACTAGGTGGGTTTGTACTTCCCCCATGAGAGGAAGTTGCCCCCCTGCTTTCTTGTAAAGGAGAGAGAGTGGACGGTGGACCTTGGGAATTGGACCCATGTAAGGTGGAACCAATGAAAGCTGATCCTAAGACAATGGCACTGACTGGAGTGTGTGAAGGTGGAGCTGATGAGTTGGCAATACTAGGGACTCCCCCTAGAATAGGAGGGAGGTTTAGCAAGCGTCTGGAATGATGGGGGTTTTGTGGGTCCCCTATGATGTTCGACTAGCTAAGTGGATGTGTACGAATGGTGGTGAGAGTAATAAATAAACAAGAGCCTTTGTTGCAATTTTTGAACTTTACACAATATATATCTAAATCAAATGTAATCGGAAGTGCATCATACATAAATTGTTTTGATGAAGAAGAATATATGTGGATAAATGGTTTTGTATGCATGGGGATCAAAGAAAAAAAATGCTCATTTCCTAAAATATGTAACGTCCTTCCTCTCAAATAGCACTGGACCTTCCAATAGTACTCGATAGTGGGGTCTGAAGCCACCATAAGAGAAACTAGTGAAGGATGAAGTGATCAGTTATAATGAGGGGTAGAGGGGGCATATTTCGAAAGAACTGGAGATATTTTCCAATAGACACACAAGATCCGATCAAGGTGCAATTGCAGCCCACAATTTCCACCTGGGTAGATGTCCTAAAATTTAGTCACTAGGTACCTCGGTCAAAGTGCAACATTTAGATTTTCGGCCTAAGAAATGGGTCACGGGCTGGATCCCGTCCAAGAGGTGGGTGCCTCAAGGGGGGATGCACAGAACAACTAGACCCACCTCGGTCTTCAACCCTTCATGGGTATGTCCTTGCCTTATGGTGTTAGGAACACTTGACTTGGAGGATTTAAAGTTCCCTATTTGACAACTTCTATTGTTTTGACAATGTGAGAACCAGATAACGGGGAGTTATTTGGATGCCTATCCTCGAAATCCTACCTAGACTAAAAGATTTGTTTTGGCACCTCCTGTGGAGGAAAACTTTGTGAGTTTTTAGAAATTTTTTAGATGTGGTTGTTTGAGATATTGGGGGTGTGAGCCAATCTCATTGAAATTAAATGGGAGTGGATAGTTTCGTCAAGAAAAGGGTGGGGTGTTTCAGAATCCCTTTGGAGGAAACTTACTTTGACCTCCACATTTCAAGATGAAAACTATGTGAGTGAGAAGTGACTTTTGTGTGTGAATGAGTGAAAGTGTTCCAATGTTTTAATGAATTAGGTGTCACCTTGCTGCATGTGGACTTCGCTTGGTCCTCACAAGTATTTGATTACCTAATTAACTAAATGCCTTTGGTACAACCTTGCGTAATTCAAAAGTCCCTAGGAAGCTAGCATGTCAACATGTGGGTCCGTTACTATTCCTTTAACTCCCTATTGTGATCTAATCTAAGAAAGATTTGAAACTATCCTAGATTGTGATCATGTGGGAATGTATGGGCCCRTTACAAAACCTTTAAACTTCCCTAGTGATTTAATCTAAGAAAGTAAATTTCAACACTATCCTATCTTTGTAGCATGTGGGCATGTATGGGCCCGTTAAAATCTTGAGATGTGTTTGAAAAATAAACTAAGAGGAGTCCCGAGGGGGACGTTGTCCTCTCCTAAAGGTTTTAGTATTTTTAAGGGAGATGGAATTGTCCTACAACCTTTTGCTGATTCTCAAGGTCACTTTGAAGTGCGAGAGAAGAGCATACTAAATGATTGTTATCCAACTTTTGGTCCCAATGCAAGTTTATTGTGATTACAAATGATTCCAACTTATACTCTTAGTCAAAGCAAGCCATCCATGTGGAAAAATGAAAGAAAAAGAGGAAATAATGATTTAAAACCCCCCTAAGTGCCTATGTGTTTTGACGAATCCCTTTATATGGAGAGGGAACTAAGTGTGGTGCAGATTACAACATGCATGGAATCATTTTTAAGAAGACTAGGGGCCTTCCCTAAATCACAAAAAAGGCTTACAATGTGTATTTTTCTACACAGGTGCATGGGTCTCAGAGTAGATATAGGCGCACTGAGTGCCTATGCGCAAATTTAAAAAGACTTTTGGGCGCAGGTGCGCGGAAGGCCCTTAATAACACAGTAATTTTGGTGCACATGTGCATGATGTGTAACTATGGGCCAATAAACCCACGCACACATGTCACACGTCCATGAAGAAAATTCCGAATGGAATTCTCTCAATTCAGCTTTTTATTGGATGTTTTGTAGGTCGGCTTGGGCCGGCTAAGGTACCTGCAGGTTAAATAAACCAAAAGAAGAGCTAGAAAAACCCAAATAGGGTAGGAAATTGATACCTTTCCTCAGTGGAGTCGCCAATCTACTGTGCCACTTTTGTCACTTGAATGGGAAAAATAGAGGTGCTTACAAGATTAGTTGGGTTAGCTAAGCAAGACAACAATGAAGAAAAGGGTTAGAAAAAGAAACATAAAAGACGAAGCTAAGAATTAAACTAGGAAATGAAAGAACAACTAAACTATTGAGCATAAGGACATAAGAACAAGAAACCAATAAGACTCATGTCACCAATGAAAGGATTTTATTAGTGAAAAGAAAACACCGAGAAGAAAGAGGACTTTGGGTCCCTTCTTCCTCCAAGGGAGGGCTCTTTGACCCCCACAATTTAGCTCTTCTTACAACTTTTAAACTTGAAAGAAATGGTGAGGTGGTTTGCCCAAATGGAATGATGCTAATATTCTCTTGATGAGAAAAGAGGATTCCCCAAGAGAATAACAGCAGCATAACCTTGCAAATGGATTTCTTGAAAATGTAGTGCACCCATGGCCTTGTTTTATAGCACCACTTTGAGTTATTGTGCAACCAACTTTTAGTGTTAAAAGGGGATGTTTAGGGCACTTTTAGGTCTTTGACCAACCACCCAGTCGGATCCAATTGAGATTTGGATGTCAAATCAACTTGGAAGCTGAACCAGAAGTGGGTGGGAGGCCGACCAATCTCATAAATACGTCGTTTCTTAGGTGCGCGCATATTTTAGTGACCACAGTCGCACATCATGCACATGTGCGCTTTTCTTGCATTTGTGGATGGAACATGTGCACGCGTGCCCTGTGTAGTCATAACGCAACTTGATTTTATAACTGGTTGTATATTTTTGGACCTTTTGGAAATGCATTTTTGGTAATTTTGGTACATGGGTGAACTCATAGTTGTTTGAAGATGCTAAATTCTTGTAACCATTTGCGGATGAAATTTCAGTGATAACAGATGCCCCCTAATGGATGAGGTTAGGAGCATATGTATAGCCGAAATTCATCAATGTTTCTTCTACTAAGAGTACCATTGTAAGAAAGAGCGATAGTGAGAGTATCAAGAGTGACCTATTGGAGAGAGAAGGGAACCTGTAGGACCCAACCTTCCGTAAGGTATGTAAAACAAATTGTATACAAATGAGGCGGGCATGGCCCATACTCGTGTCATGTAACTCAAAAAGAAGGGTGTTGTATAGTAACTGAAACTATTTGTTGATGTAGACAACTGTAGCACCCTCAGGGGCAGTTGTGATAAAGGAAGAGGACAATTCTGAGGAGGAGCATACTCTCAATAGTAGGAAATGACACCTGTAAGAAGTGTTAGTGAAAATTCTTGCAAGATGGTGTTTTCTTCTGGTTTCAGGCCCCTGGTGTAAATGCATAGAAGTGGGGCTTGAAAACTGATCGAGTGTATTTTATTCAAAGGCTGCAGCCATGAGCGCCGAGTGTAGCCCATAGAAGAATCCCATTTCAAGCTTAAAATCAAGTGAGTGGGAAGTTTGTCTTTCAACAGTGAGGATCCACAGATGGGGCAGATCGATGGCCATCGAGTAAGTTTGGGTCATAGAGTTGCATGTGGTCAAGCACCTGAGCTCATGTCCTATGGTCAAACTCATGAAACGATCAAGCCATTTCAGTATTTCGGCTACCGGGACTTCAACATACAAGGGTCTCTCCTCATTGTATCATGTATCCCTAGTGCGCGAAATCCTGAAAGAACCAGGACCATTGATCAAGAATTGATCTAGGCCGTCCATCCAATGGGACAAGTTGCGCACGATCAAGCCATTTCGGCTACCAGGACTTCGAGAGAACAGAGGGTATCCTCCTTCCATTTCATTTCAGAACCCCAAAGCCCAAAATGATAAAAGGGTCCAGGCTAGAGGCGGTCCCACATTTGAGAAGTGATCTAGGCTATCCATCCAATGGGACACATGGTGCACGATCAAGCCATTTCAACTATCGGGACTTCGAGAGAACAAAGGGTCTCCTCCTTCTACTGCATTTCAGAAACCTGAAGCCCAAAACACATAAAGGTTCCAGGCGAGAGGTTGTCCCACATTTGAGAAGTGATCTAGGTCG
Organism: Picea engelmannii; assembly: GCA_009831015.1. NCBI lineage: Eukaryota > Viridiplantae > Streptophyta > Pinopsida > Pinales > Pinaceae > Picea > Picea engelmannii. Next base: position 624,029 of record ML780081.1, on the reverse strand, counting down.
TCCATCCAATGGGACACGTGGTGTGTGATCAAGCCATTTCTGCTACCGGGACTTCGAGAGAACAGAGGGTCTCCTCCTTCCAAATAATTTCAGAACCTCGAAGCCCGAAATGTCGAAAGGGTCTAGGCCAGAGGCGGTCCCACATTTGAGAAGTGATATAGGCCATCCATCCAATGGGAAACATGGCGTGTGGTCAAGCCATTTCATCTACCGGGACTTCGAGAGAACAGAGGGTCTCCTCCTTCCACTGCATTTCAGAATCATCGAAACGTGAAATCCTGAAAGCGTCTTTGAAGATAGGCACAGGGTCAAAGCCCGTGGTCACTTGGGGTGATAGAAAGAACTGTGCAAATGGACAAAGTGCTGGGTTTAGCTATAGAAGGGATCGCTGTGTTCTCCAAGTACCAGTTCAACTCAACCTTGATCTTGGTCCCTGCTAAAAGTAAATGAAGGTGGGGGAAGGTACTTGAAACCTTGGCTCACTCATTAAATGAAAAGCATGAAGGTTCTGGTAGGCAGTCTACCTAAGATAGTCCTGTATGCTGGTTTTATTTTTAAGAAGCCATGCCGAGCCCTCATCTGACCAGAGGATTTTGTACATGCTATTTTAGCCTTTAATGTTTCAGCTACCCCACCTGCAAAGGCCATGCAAAGTTAAGGTGACGTCTGATGAAGGATTTCAGGCTATATTTGACTGAAGAGACGCCACACCCTAGATGTTCTAAGACACCTCTATTGGGTGAATGTTGAGGAGTATATTTACTCAGTTTTTGTATTTTTGTAAGGATCGATGGTAGAGCACAGCTCCCGATTGTAAAGATTTAATTTATCTTTTGGTTCTCTGGTTATAGAAGATCATTTGAGACTTCTTGCTTAATGGCAACCAACTTCTTCTTTTCCTTTTCCCTCTGAATCTGAAAGCTCGAGCATGGATGATCCAGTCGGGTGTTGCATAGTTATATAATGTAGGTTTGATTATAGCAGTTCTACAATCTTTTTAGGTTCATTTTGAAGTTTATTCGGCTCTATGAGGATCTCATATCCGACACTTTTCCTCTTTTGTAAATACTGCTGGAAGACCGGATGTCCAGAGAAGACTTTATTTCCCCTCTCTTTCCCTCCACTTACTCGCCACTATCATTATTACTGGCTTAAGTTAGGTCAAGACCTCATATGTCACTGTTGTTCCGGCCTAGTTTTCTGAGTTAGAACGGAATGGTTCTGAGTTTATTTCCATTTGATCAACCTTTAAAAACAAATCGTGACATAAAACTGGTGGGTGTCAGGCTCTGCTCCTGCTGCAATCCAGGAGTGACTTCCGACTCCAACATTTCTAGCGCTATTGTCGGGGACGAAATTGAATATTTTTCCTTGGGATTGAATGAAAAAGCTTACTGGTTCTAAGGGTGCATCAGAACCTAGTACATCAAAGATTGGAACTGTGCACCTGGTGACTCCACTGTGGTGACTCCAATGTTTCCACATCGTTGTTTCAGTTGTGGCTACTGTTAGCACACCTAAAAGCTAACCTAGATGATCTTTCTTGAGAAGGCTTTCAGCAGCTGCTTTCTTAGCTTGAGAAGTTCCCTAGGGTAACGACAATGTTAGGATCTGATCTTTGATGGTGAACAAAGACTAGTCACATTTGAAGTTGCGCATCTTTCACCTGGCGACTCCATGATTTGAGAATCAGTCGGTGACTCCACTATTTCGATATGGAAAATATATTAGCTCAAAGGTTTGCTTTCTATGAATATTCCTAGATAGTTGGTTTTCCTAATCCACTGCCTGATAGAGATGAATGGGAAGATATCCTCCCTGAATTTCAAGCAAAAAGTTTGGAGGTAACAACTGAGCATTTACTGGACTTGCATGAAGATGTCCAGATTAAGCTTTTTAGGTATTCATTAAAGGGATTTGCTCCTAATTGGTGTCAATCTCTTCCCACTGCAAGCATCCATTCTTTGACAGGTTTTCATATAGCTTTCAATTCATTTTGTAAAGATTACTTCCCAGCTGAGTGTTTGTATGAAAACTATTGTGATGAGTTTTCTTTGCTTCATGAAGTCTCTACCGGCCCTGAAGAACATGTTTGTGATGAAGATTTTACTATGGAGGAAAGCATTTGCTATAAAAATATAGAGTCATTGAATGATATTAATTATGATAGCCCTAGCACTGAAGCATCTGACATCATTTCAGATACATCTGTTCTTTTAGATGTTCATAAAGATCAACATGCCTCTTGTTAAAATTATGAGTTTATAGAGCAGATGTTGTCTATAGTAGATGGCTCTCTTGGATATAGGGTTGAAGTAGATGTTCCTAGAATCCCTACTTATGGTGATGAAGACCTACCAGCTTTTAACGAAGAGATGGTTGTGGAAGAGGATTCTTCTCTTTTCCTTCAGGAGGTTTCCCATGATATATTTTTACCTAGGATTAAAGAGAAAGATATTATGTATGAACAGATAGAAGCAGCAGTTACCACTATCCCTGAAATGGATATTTTTGACATTTATATTCTCATTGGGATTAGTATTCTAGAGGTTAATCGTAGAAATGAATGGAAACCCTTTTTTGATGAATATTCTAGTGATGATGAGTAGCAAGATTATCCTACATTTGATCACTATAAAGACTCTGACCGGCATGAAAGCAAGTAGAGCTTTCCCATGGTCCCTATTTATGATGATTATTAATATGATCCTTGGGAAAGCCATGGAGAAGAGGAGGAGGAGCCAAAGATGCAATTTATATCCTGCTCAGAGCCTATAGGTTAGCAACCATCCTCTAAAATCAGTCAGTCTGCATTAGCCTCTCATTCACTTGAGCTTGCCATAGATATTCAATGATGTGTGAGCAGCTGCAGAGCAAACCATGCTTCATGTTACAATTCTTCCAGGATCTGCCACCCATTCTATGAGCCTGTCAGCGAGTACATGGAGTGGAATTTTATTCATATCTTGGAGTCACCCAATTTGATCTCAATTTCGGCCCTTAGAGAAAAGCTGAAGGATGTAACCATTCTGTTGTCACAGTTGCATCATCTGTTACCAATCATTGATAGAGTGAAGGAGCTTCCCTTCAAGAAGTTAATTGAATGGCTATGGTGGAAGTTTACTTTCACCTAGCCCCATGTAAAGGATTTTATTAGTTTAGGACTGTACATAAATAAGATCCTTTGAGCATGTATGTTTATTTTGTTTTTCTTTTACTTTTCAGCCTATATTTTCAGTAGGGTGTTTTGAGCTTGAATCCATAGCCCAACAGAAGGCATTGAAACTGCAAAATGAGTTCTTAGAGCATCACAGGGATGACTCTATCCCCCATGGAGCCTAATGTTAGCGCAAATTATTGCAAGATGGTGTTTTCTTCTGGTTTCGGGCCCCTGGCGTAAATGCATAGAAGTGGGGTTTGAAAACCGGGCGAGTGTATTTTGTTCAAAGTCCACATCCATGAGCCCCGAGCGTAGCCCACAGAAGAAGCCCATTTCGGGCTTAAAATCAAGCGAGCGAGCACTTTTTCTTTCAATGACGAGGATCCACAGATGGGGAAGATCGTCGGCCATTGGGTAAGTTTGGGTCACAGAGTTTCACGTGGTCAAGCGCCTGAGCTCATCTCCTATGGCCAAACTCACAAAACGATCAAGCCATTTCAGTATTTCGGTTACCGAGAATTCAACATACAAGGGTCTCTCCTCCTTGCATCATGTATCCCCGGTGCACGAAATCCTGAAAGAAGCAGGACCGTTGATCAAGAAACGATCTAGCCCGTCAATCCAATGGGAAACGTGGCACACAATCAAGCCATTTTGGCTACTGAGACTTCTAGAGAATAGAGGGTCTCCTCCTTCCACTGCATTTCAGAACCCTGAAGCCCGAAACGTCGAAAGGGTCTAGACCAGAGGCGGTCCCACATTTGAGAAGTGATCTAGGCCATCCATCCAATGGGACACGTGGCATGCGATCAAGCCATTTCAGCTACTGGGACTTCGAGAGAACAGAGGGTCTCCTCCTTCCACTGCATTTTAGAACCCCAAAGCTTGAAACGTCGAAAGGGTCCAGGCCAGAGACGGTCCCACATTTGAGAAGCGATATAGGCCGTCCATCCAATGGGACATGTGGCGCGTGATCAAGCCATTTCGGCTACCGGGACTTCAAGAGAACAGAGGGTCTCCTCCTCCACTGCATTTCAGAACCCTGAAGCCCGAAACGCCAAAAGGGTCCAGGCCAGAGGTGGTCCCACATTTGAGAAGTGATCTAGGTTGTCCATCCAATGGGACACATGGCACGCGATCAAGCCATTTCAGTTAATGGGACTTCGAGAGAACAAAGGGTCTCCTCCTTCCACTGCATTTCAGAACCCTGAAGCCCGAAATGCTGAAAGGGTCTATGCCAGAGGCGGTCCCACATTTGAGAAGTGATCTAGGCCATCCATCCAATGGGACACATGGCACGTGGTCAAGCCATTTTGGCTACCGGGACTTCGAGAGAATAGAGGGTCTCCTCCTTCCACTGCGTTTCAGAATTGCCTAAATGCGAAATCCTGAAAGCGCCTTTGAAGATAGGCACAGGGTCACAGCCCATGGTCACTTGGGGTGATAGAAAGAACTGTGCAAAGGGCCAAAGCACCGGGTTTAGTTGCAGAAGGGATCACTGCGTTCGCTAAGTACCAGTTCAACTCGGCCTCGATCTTGGTCCCTGCTAAAAGTAAATGAAGGTGGGGGGAGGTAGTTGAAACCTCAGATCACTCATTAAATGCAAAGCATGAAGGTTCCGATAGGTAGTCTGCCCGAGATAGTCTTGTATGATGGTTTTTTTTTTAAGAAGCCATGCCGAGTGCTTGTATGACCAAAGGAGTCTACACATGCTATTTTAGCCTTTAATGTTTCAGCTACCCCCCCTGCAAAGGCCATGCAAAGTTAAGGTGACGTTTGACGAAGGATTTCAGGCCATATTTGACTAAAGAGATGCCATGCCCTAGAAGTTCTAAGATGCCTTTGTTGGGCGAATGTTGAGGAGTATATTTACTCAGTTTTTGTATTTTTGTAAGGATCGATGGTAGAGCACAGCTCCCGATTGTAAAGATTTAATTTAGCCTCTGGTTCTCTGGTTACAGAAGAACATTTTAGACTTCTTGCTTAATGGAAGCCAACTTTTTCTTTTCCTTTTCCCTCTGAATCTGAAATCCTGGGCATGGATGATCCAGTCGGGTGTTGCATAGTTATATAATGTAGGTTTGATTATAGCAGTTCTACAGTCTTTTTATGTTCATTTTGAAGTTTATTTAGCTCTGAGAGGATCTCATATCCGAGACTTTTCCTCTTTTGTAAAGACTGCTGGAAGACCGGATGTCTAGAGCAGAATTTATTTCCCCTCTCTTTCCCTCCACTTACTCACCACTATCATTATTACTGGCTTAAGTTAGGTCAAGGCCTCATATGTCACTGTTGTTCCAACCCAGTTTTCTGAGTTAGAACGGAATGGTTCTGAGTTTCTTTCCATTTGATCAACCTTTATAAAAAAATCGTGACATAAAACTGATGGGTGTCAGGCTCTTCTCCTGCTGCAATCCAGGAGTGACTTCCGACTCCAACAAGAAGTATCATGGATTCGGTAGGCATTGATACCAACCAAGTTCAAAGGTATTTGGAAAATATAAGAAACAACTGCAATAGTCACACAGTAAGACCCACCGTAACATGAGAACGTGTTGAAGTGAATTGTTATGGGGTTCAACGACAGTAGCGAGCAATGATGGTTCTCCCTGTTCCATCCAAGAATTTTCATTGGAAAGGTAATGAGAGTCAAGATACTGTCACCCTTATGGAAACTATCCTGATGTCAACAAAAAAGGGGGACACAACTCCAAGAAGCAAAGGGCTTCAGGGAATATACTAGGTGAGGTTAGGAACCGAGGAGGTACATGGACGAAGTCAAGATGTGTGGAGACTCAAGACTGCCCTTGGTTGGGGATATATGCGAAGTATAAGTGGCCACAATTGTTCAACTAAGTTGAGTGTCAAGGGGACAATAAGACGTGGGATAAGTTGTGCCAGAGGCGGGACAAAGTGAACAAACTCAGAGAGCAGAGGTAGGTGGCCTATGGGATACTCAGAGTTTATGGATGATGTCAATAGGAGGAGATGATAAGGAGTTCCCCAACCAAGGGTGACATGGGTTGCGTTTTCCAGGAAGGTTGCCAAAGGTGACGACGGAAATCTATGTAACATGATGGAAATAACGACTTAACTACAAAAAGAATGAAAAAAATCTGTGGGGATAATAATGTAGATACAGAAACAGGTGGCCTAGTGTAGGATGGCTTGGCCTGGGGATGGCACAAGTTGGTGGAAAAAACAAGTGGAGGGTGGGGCCCCCATAGGCTGGTTTCTGTAGTAGGGAAATATATGGAGGGAAATCTAAGGATGGGCAGACTGATGATGGGTAAATGATGCTGCAGGAGTGCAATCAAAATAATCCATGAGGAAGTTCCCTGGGAGTCCTTTGGGAAGGCTAGAAAAATGAGGAGAAGGAGTATGTGGCTGATTCACAACATGATGTAAGACTATCGAGACTCCCATCCCTAAAGGGTTGAAAACATCATGAGTGTCAAAGTGCCAAGGGGTCTATGAATGGGACAAATCATGTGGGGGAGAGTGCTATTGGGTGACAGTATTCGAAATGTAATGGAGGTGGTGGTACTGCAGAGGCGGATATGGGGACCCTAAAGGAAAATTTTAGAGGGTGTGACTGGAGATACAATTGAGATTCAGAGGGAATGATTACATGCCAGTGTTGATTATATACCTGAAGGGGTGGCGCTGGTGTATGATGACCAAGTACCTGAACACATGAAAACCAAATACCCACCGTGAACAATATCTGAAGAGAATTGAATCATACAAGCATTGATTTGATAATTTTGAACATGAGCATACGTACCTGGACGGGGTATGGAAAAATGGATCCATGGGGGCTAAGGATGAAAAATGGCCCAGGGACTATCTTGATGTAGAGGACGGGGTACTGATCTCGTGGCTGAAGATGGATCGAAAAACAGACACCCAGAGCTCCCGGAATGGGGTCTGGAAGTTTGGCAAAAGGACTATATATAGCTGTAGGGTCCACATTGCCACCTCATTTGTACCTGCTGTCAGAGTGATTGGACGAGATATATTGAGAGGAGATTTAGAGATTCTGGGAGAACGAGGAAACTAATTCAAGACTAGCGATCTTCAGGTTAGTGGTCTTATCCTCCTGCATAGAATTAGGTTTTTTATTTGTGGGTAGGGCCTGTACAGAGGGTCGTATTGGGAGTTTTGTGGGTGTGGGCCCCACTGTGTGCGGGTGATCCAGAAATATGAATGCATGGGTGCACGCCTATTATCCGAATATCCATGCATGGGTTAGAGAAACATTGTGATGAATCTCAAGATCTACCTTGTCAACCAGTTAGAGAAACATTGCCGTGAAGCTCAATATCAGGGCTACGAGTTCCACTTTAGTTGGTTGCTAATCCTCATCACTTTCATTTCTTGGGAAATGCCAGAAGGTGCGAGCTTCCTTGAGATTGATCCATCAGAACACTTAGCTGCGAAGTTCACCACGCTCTGGTATTCGAGCGACATGGCAAAAAAATGACAGTCAAACGCAGTGTTCCACACCTACTACCTGTAGTTGAAGAGTGATATTAAGTCTTTCCCTTGGATGACGCCGAACACCCTGCACAGGTTCATACCATTTGTGAAGTTTTGCGTAGATAGACATTTTATTTATATCACTGCGTGTGGAGATGAACACAAAGAGGAGCTGTAAAGTTACTATAAACTCATAGAGGAGGACATGGAAGAAATCACTAAGGAATGGCCTGCAGAGTTTCTTATATCAGTCGACCAGGCATAACTGTCTGACCCCAACCTTATCGAAAGTCCGGCGGTTATTCACAAAGAGTATTATGCACCTAGCAGTAGAAAAAGGAAGAAAAAGGAAGAGGTACAATACCTGAACAATGCATTAGAAGAGACTTCTTCAGACTCACCTGGAGGGGGAGTTGATGACGAAGTAGACAAAGAATAGGAAAAAGGAGAAGAAGACAAGCAGAAACAAGGTGAAGAAACACCATCTAGGGATCCTATTGATGAAGCTGAGACCTCCAAGAAAAGAAATGTTTCCCCCACGAAATCTACATCGCACAAGAAGACCAAAGCTACTAAACCACAGATACAGACTGTGATAACGATGGATGACATAGATTTAATCATCGTCATTGTCTCAGATACCTTAGAAGGCATCTTATAGTGCAATGAAGCCAAACAAGATACCATGTATGAAATAATTGAAGCAGAGATGAAAGGGGTACAACAAGCCCTCTACTCCAGCCGCGCAGTATCTACTGCACCCCCGTCATCAGAAGGAAAAGAGTTAGGAGATGAACCTACCCAGCTACGCTAAATAACAGGTGCAACTGAAGCTCACCTTTGTCATGTTCATGAAGAAAAAGAACAGGCCATAGAGGCCTTAAAGAAAGAAAAAGAGGAAGCTAGAGAACAACACTGGGTTGCGCAACAGGAAAAAGACAACATCCAAGCCAAGTTTGCAGAGGACAGAGCATAGATCCATAAGGAGAAGAAACAATTACTTGCAGAGCATATTGGAGTTAAAGAAGCAGTCACTAGAGCACTTCGCTCTGTGACAGGATTAGAACAGATGGAAGAAAACCAAGTGGAAATCCAAGTAGGGAAGATTGTTGAATCCATTCAACATCTCCAACAGAGGATAGCAAAAATGGAGTTACAAGTAGTGCCAAGAACTCTGCAGGAAGTGCAAGACCAGAGAGAAGAAAATACCCGAAGCATAGTCTAGTGAATCAGGGCATTGGCCTTAGAATGTAGACATCTAAACAGTCAAAGTGCGCAGAGTTACGAGCGCCTTATAGAGGAACCTGAACTAAGGACAATAGAGTCACAACTTCAAAAGGCCAAGCAACAAGCAACAACGATGCAAGGGGAGTTGAAGACACTACTAGTGATCGAGAGGATTAAAGGATCCTAGGAACAACACATAGTCCATTCCATCCAAATTAAGGTCATGGAAGTGACTCAACGACTCCAGCCAGTGCAAGATGCAGCTTGCATACTTTTTGAGGACATTTAAGGACGAGGTGCAGAACTGGAATAAGTGGTCACCACAGTGGAACAACACTTGGAAGGACATGTGAAAGCAAAGATCATTCAAGAGTTCTTCGAGCAGGAGGCTCTAGAGACGCAATAGGTCTAAGCAGCTCGAGCCAAGCTCGAGGCATTTGAGCCAGAGTTACCCAGATCAAAGTGACTCGGGATGAGTCATAGGTGAGTGTTGGGGGCTTGTTGGTCCTTAACCAAGTTTTGGAGAACCTTGGTCATATTTGACCAATTTTGGGACTTCGACAGGCTAGTTGAAGGCGGAGCACAAGGCGAAGCAGAGATCGCGGTATCTCGGCCCCTTCTTAGTGCATTTTTGTGTTTAGGGTTTATGTAATGGGTATAGTATGTCAGCCCATGGGTTTACCCATGTTTAGGCCCTTTTGTAATGTATAAATAGAAATCTAGATGATGTAAGTAAGAGAGACCTATATGTGTAATGTGGTCGGTGATATAAGTGTGAAAAGTTGTTGATGCTTCATGCATACCGTGTGATAAGAACTTGCAGAGCTAAGTGAAAGTGATTATAAGAATCTTGTGTGAATATTGTAAGAAGGCTTTGTGCTTGAACCTAGCTCGAGGAAGGAGGATCTGGCGAGGTGTGTGCAGATCTCCTATCCTATGCGGAGTGGGTTCTTGTGGTTCTGTGCTTGTATAATATTGACAGAAGACAATAAAGAATAGAAACGTTGGTGGACGTAGCCCCACCCTGGGGTGAACCACATATATCCTATATTGTGGTTTCTTTATGCATTATAGTTGTTATGTTATTGATGTGATTTTATCTTAGTGCAGTGATATATGTTAGATGCATCTGATATAGTAGCTTAGTGCTTAGTAATGTGAATGAATTCTATATATTATATATTTCTATACGCTAAGTGCTTGGATGTATTAGATCTTGTTGAATACTACACTTCTCTGTAACTAGGGTTTCGACCTGCGATGTGAATATGGGTTAAATACTGATGAATGTTAACTGATAAAGTTCCCTGTTAAGTGTTGTAATCACAGATCTGTGTCCCATATAGGCTATAGACACTTGAGTCCTGCAACCACCCCTACCTCTACCTCGGGTGAGACTTCATCTTCTTCGCAGGTGTTGCCGAAAGGGCCAATAGTTAGGGTTTTGTTGGTGCGTTGTTGAAGCATTGAACTGTGGGTCTGCCCTTGTGCCAACAACACTCTATCTTCCTTTATGGGATACATAATCATTCCTCCACAATTACATGAAACTTATTAATTAAATGATAAAACAACCATATTCTATCTTGGTTTTTATTTTTTTCAACAAAGACCAGAGTAATAGGAACTGACCAAAAATGTTGCATCCTCTATTGATTAGTTTGCATAAATCATGGGATAGAGAAACCTTCATATCCTATCTTTGGATGAACGTGTTCCCTATATTTTTGGTAAGTTGTTGGCACCATTTCAACAATCTCTACCTTGAAAACAATTTACCTGATACCTTTCCCTAGTGTATTCATCACCTTCTCTTCAAGCCAAGAGAAGCCAAACACCTCCACAACTTTTCTAACAAAACTAGTTTCAAGAATATGTCTGCACAATTTTCTCAAGTATGAACCACTCCACCTCCATCGGTAACTTGTATAACAAAATTATGCCTTGTCCCATTTTGATATGTTGGACTGTTAGTCAAATGAAAAACACTTTGACTACCTTAAAACACCTTATCCTGTACTTGTCCAAACTTACCCAATAGATCCTTTCATTCATGTGAGACATAACCTGAGGTAGATCTCCTCTTGTCCAAGTATTTTGCAAGATTTGAATCAACATAACTACAAACTAAATCAGTTTAACCACTGTAGGTGATACTCGTGCCTCTAAGACACTGAAGCACCCATTCCCAAATCTTTTTACTTGGATTTTTCATGTGTGCACCTAAAACACCAATTGTTGCATGTGAAATATTTAATCCTGACGATTTCATCACATACATACTTATTTTTTTATTTCCATATGGTATATGAGACAAAGCTTTTTCTTCCTCATAAACAAGACATAAAATTGAAGAAATCTTATAATGAAAAGCTAAAAGGATATTTACCAGTTTCACAATGTTCATACTAAACCTCATTCAACCATATAAATTTCATACGATGTTCTTTCAATTTTCTAAAAACACTAATCTCTACTAGTGAGGAGAGCAGGGATATCAAATTTTGGTCAAAAGGACTAGTCAACTAACTAAGGCATTAATAATCTTCGAGGCATTTATGCATCATGTGAGAAAATAGTTAGAAAAGGACCACTCAACTAACTAGGGCATAAATAAATTTAGGGACATTTATGCATCATGTGAGAAAATAATTATGCTTGGGAGGTCCTCTTGTAATACCCCTAGGCCGAACCCCAATTGTACATATGTTGTATATAGGCTAATCTTACTAGTCCTTAATATGCAAAATGTAAAATGTTTGGTGATAGTTTTGAAAAAATATTCAAATTTCTAAGGATTTTATATAGTTTCTATAAACTTTTGGCGATTTTTAAAGTAAAATAATTATATACTATGGAATTTCAGCAAATTGTTTTTAGAAAAAATGGAAATTGGCGAATCATTTTTTGGGAAAAACCATGGAAAAGTGTCCCATTTGCGAAATTTATCCTCTAAAATCATATATGGAAGGGGCTAAGCTTGAGGGATTAATCCCAAAGGAATATTCTATTATTATTCCTAAATTCTAAAGTATGGATATAACTTTATGTTAACCTAAGTTCCCATGGGAAGGGAAGGAATTACAAGTGGGAAAAGGGAGTCCCTTGGATTCCATGTGTCGTAAAGGACACATGCATATATATATTTTGGGATATAGTGTAATTCCCCATATTTTGGATATTATTCATGCATGATTCCTACCATTGTTTTTCAATCATCCATGCTATCATGCATATTGGTACATGATTCTATGGTAGGTCGAAGAGTCGGGTTGTTAGGCCCATGGTCAAAGAAGTAGGTTGTCAGGACCATAGGAAGTTTCTCTCCAGATGAGAGATTTTTTCTGTGGAGGAAGTGGGTTGTTAGGCTTGTGAGAATTCACTTGAAGTGAGAGAAATTATGGGAATTAAATTCCCATGGTGCCAAGCGACAACTACAGGGCTCTAAGACTCCCTGTCTAGCCTATTACTGAAGCTTGGGAAGGGAAGTGGGGCAACTGAGGGAATGTTGAGCAGAGAACGTCCTCGGGTGGGATAGGAATCTAGGGGATGAGGGATTGTAGGTTTCTTTCTAGAGGCCAATCTACGACTATAGGGCTCTGATATTTCCTGTTCATCATGTTGCTGAAGCCCGAAAGGGAAGTGGAGCAATTGAGGGACTGTTGAGTCGAGAAGAGGCACACTTCCTAGGGTGGGACGGGCATGTGGGGAATGATAGATTGTAGGTTGGTTTTTAAGGTAGGCACCTGAGTCTGAAAATTGTTGTTGAATGTCAGGCCCTAGACTAGATTAGAACTTCCTTTTCCCGGGTAGAGTTTAGCCCCAGCTTGAGGGTGACCCATTGCTGAAATTATGAGAAGTGTAGTCGATGGCTGGGAGGAACATGGAAGGTCTACATGCAGTTGACGTTTAATTCATTAAAGATAAGCATCTGTATGTGTTTGTGCAAATTCTATGAATTTTAATGTTCTATTATGGAATTTCTATTGTTTATATGTATAAATTTGTATTGTTGTATGTTTTATTATTCCACTTAACTCTATTCATATGCAAAACATATCAATATATTTAATGGTATCATAGTGATAAAAGAGATATTTTTTGCATGGCATGGACCAGCCTGGGTGGATGGATACGTTACAAAGTGGTATCAAAGAAATTTTGTTGAGTTGTTGGTAATGGGTACCTTACACCTCTCAATGTACAAAGCCCTTGACATAGCCACAAAATGTCATTTCCATATTTATCTCACATGGGGGAGTAGGCATAGATCTTCCAATTCCTTCAATATCAAAGAGGATGCAACCTGATTTAAAACCACAAACATATAAAACTAATAAGCACTTTAAATATAACTAATTGTTTTAATTTGGTGCTGATAATTTTGCATTGCACTTTGGTCAAATCAACCTAAACGTTTACAAAATTCCTACAAGTATGGAATAACAAAAATTAAAAGTTCGAGTCCATACCAAGCAAATAGTTTTATAAAGATGCATCTTAACTTTCTCAATTTTGACTATATAAAATTAATAACAAATACCACTTGTTACACTGATATGCGTACACCTATTAGAAATGGGCACATTTAATGATCTTTTAATTATAAATTCTAATCTTATGGATAACAATTGAATATGTTGGCATATTCTTCGTCAGGCTTCCAAATCAATGAATGAGATTTAATGTTCATAACTTCCTCACATTTATTAATGCATCTGTTAACTTGTTTACATTTTTACATTTACTTAATCATGTCAAGAAATTATTGTCTAGCCATATGATTGCCACGTTTAGCTTATTAGTAAGGATTAATATGCATGCAACCTTTTATTTCCATGTTTGGGTGATTAACAGGAACTAACCCAACCTCATTGCCATAGATCACATGTATCATATTGGAGGATGGAATTCATTTTTATGGGATGTGAACTGTGGCATGGCCTAATGTCACGTTTGTCATGCACACATGTGTAACCAGGTGGAGAAACATGGAGCACTACTGGGTGGAGAGTTGTGGAGTGCTACTAGGTTAAGTTTTAAATTTCACCTCATCTCCCATATGAACCAAAAATGGCTGATGTTTCAGATTTCATCCTAGATGAAGCATACAAGGGATATAATAAATGGTTATAATTTATCAAATAATGAAGTATTTGGACCTAACAGGGGTTACTTCCATGCCGACGAATGGGAAAAAAATATTCGAACATAAAGAGAGTTATTACTATTATCCCCATTTTGTGGGATAACTAAGGATATCATGTCTCGAGGCCCTTAGGTTGCAGATATGGAGTGTCGAGAGACTACATGAACACCAATATCTACTTTTACATATGGATACCCTTCTCACCTCCATAGAGGTCAGTATTTTCAGATGGCATCCACCACACCAACTGGCTTCTGAGAGGCATTGGGCCTTTCTCCATGAGGTACAAGTTAGGTATTATGGTGAGTGTCATTTCAATATTTGAGGCATTTTGAGTATGTTGTATCTTAGGCTACTTTAGATTTCATGACATATGCTTGGAAATTATGCCTTTTTCCTCATTTCACCTTGGTGGTTGACATTGTTCCCTAGTAAGTGGTCTTCCTCGGGAATGGGTTTTCTACTAGGAACTCCCTTGAAGATCCATCGTACTATTCCCAACCATACTTACCACTTTCCATCACCTAATCCCCCCCCCCCCCCCCCTGCCATTTCCTTATCTCTTGAGATTTTAGGGTGTCTTGACCTAAGAAAGGGTTGTCCTTGATTCCATGGGAAGAAGGGGTTGAAGGCCCAGAGGGAATTCTTTTGGCTAAGAATATAAAATCCTATATGTAAAACTTCCATATGCTTCATCCAGATATCCCCCAAGAAAGCAATGAAATACTTCTCTGTAAGAAAAGGGGGACCCAAAAGAATAAATGATAGTGAATTCTTAGGGGGTTAGTTGGAGGATAGGATATCTCATCATGAGATGAACTATCATGATCATGGGTATATATAGGTATGATATTACCGTCATCTAGTCACCAATCTAGGGCAACGACTCTCAGTTACACAACTGAGAGAAAGGGGGTCTCATCACGGGCCAACATTCTCATTTCCGCAAGGTATTTGTGAGTGACATTGTCATTATCTAGACACTACGCCATGAAAATGGCATTCAACTCATTCCTTAAAACATGAAAGAAACAAATAAGGGAAAGAGGATGGGCTTGGAAAAAGTACATTGTAAACAAAGGTCCCACACACCCTCTAAAAAGGCACCCATGAATGAGACACTACAATCCCTTGTATGTCATGAACCCCATTCCTAGTGAGTATTGATCCATAACCACTTCATTTAATCCACATGGCTTGGAGAGGGCTCACTCGAGAAACACTCCTTGACCTAGGTAAAGATCTACCCAATAAGACACTTCGTCAACCCTCCCATATCCAATCTTGGCAAGTTGCATAATGTATTTAAGCACTTACTTGTTTGATCGGGTAATATTTGATGCACATGCTTAGGTGGATCATTTATTGATTTGATTAACTCACCATGATATTATGACTTGATATCCTTGGAGGGCATGCTTATTTTTCTTTGCAGGGTGTAGTTGGTGGACAATCTTGTAGGAGCAAGCCTAGCTTGGGCTTCCATGGGGTTCAAGCTCACAGGTTGGATTCCAAGGGCACACTTACATGGTGAAGAATATTTTCCTTTGGATGTGTTATCACTCCAAGAAACTCTCCTAGGTTGTATCTCAGAGATGTCTGGTAACTTAATTGTTCTTGTAATGATTCACTCAATAATGGGTGTGGGTTTGGATAAAGATGAATATATAACTAAATGGACTGTGTATTCAAGACTATCTAGGGATATCAAACAATACAAGGCTCTCAAGAGATGCAATCAGACAAGTTGTGTATCAAATAGAACATAAACTAATCACTTAACCAGATCACACATATATAAAACAATAAGCATGATGGGTCTAGAAACTAGCATAACCACTTATGATCCTTTTCTTAACAATCATATGGTGAGATGAAAGTCACCTATGGATTGTATAATCATAGACAAATAATTTCATTCAAATCATAAGTAAAAGAAGATAAGAAAGAAAGAGGTCTGATAACACCAATGAAAGAAGCTTGCAAGTTTCATATATTAAGAAAACGTCTCTATTACAGTAGCAGCATAGAAGAACTCAAAGTCGAACCCCTTAGTATCTAAAATTGATAGGATTTATATCCTTTACAAGAAGTTTCATATCCTCAAAACATGGATATGATAACCTCTTCTCCTACCTCAGATTCAAATTTGTGAGGTGGCTGGAAAAGACAGAAATTTCTGGAAATATGCTGCTCAAAGATTGACCCATATCTCTCAGAAAAAAACAGTTGAGTAAAAACTGGAAGATAATTTTTATATTGGTTTGTTTTGAGAAAAAACCTCTCTCAGTTATTTGATATTCATTTTCATTTTCTCGGGATCTTCATTTCAAAAACATGTGTCAAACAGGGAAATTCTGAGATCTGAAAATTAGGGCTCAAAGATGAATTTGATTCTCCCAATATATGATACCTGTAGGAAACATTAGAGAGGTTATTTTTCTTTGACATGTTATCAACAAAAACCTCCTCCCGTTTCACAAAAATATTCTCTAGTCGCTCAGAATCATCATTTGAAAATGATGAATCAACACATTAAAAACAAACTTTTCTGCACTTTCGGTGGCTAAGAGAGCCTCGAATTTCACGTTTAAGCCACCAAAAGATAAGGATTTCAGTGGCTTAGAAGCCCTTTTGGAAAGGTTCTTAGCCACCGAAACTTGATTTTTGAATTTTTTGAAGGGAAAACCAAATCAAATGTTTTTCAAACTTTATTACAAACCTAAGGCTCTCAAAAATGAACCTTAAAAAATTTAGAAATGTATTTTTCAATGACTTCCTATCACCTAAAATAAACAAATTTG
>ML780081.1:580867-607157 GCA_009831015.1 Picea engelmannii | reverse complement strand
GAAAACCAAATCAAATGTTTTTCAAACTTTATTACAAACCTAAGGCTCTCAAAAATGAACCTTAAAAAATTTAGAAATGTATTTTTCAATGACTTCCTATCACCTAAAATAAACAAATTTGACTGTGTTATTTGAGGAGATAACAAATTGGCCCCGTTTTTGGGGAAAGGAGATTGAAGCTCATCTTCCTTGGGAGACAACATAGATTCATCTTTGATGATAGACAAAGCCTGGACATTTTCTTGGTTGCAATTATCTATTTGGCGACTCCATGAAGGACAGATTCAATGGCGACTCCATTGTTCAGAATTTTTTTGGTGACTTCACTGGTATGAAATGAACAAGACGTATGCATTTTTCAATTTCTCAAGTATTTATGGTTACCCTCATCCAATACCTAGTAGAGATGAATGGGAACGTAGTATTCCCATATTTCGAGGAGAAGAGTGGGAAGTGACAACCGAACACTTGCTAGATTTTCATGATTTTATTCACCGTCTTGGAATTGTACACGAGGATGTTCAAATTAAGCTTTTCACGTATTCATTAGAGGGGATTTCCCTTGATTGGTGAAGATCTATTCCATCTTCAAGCATTCACTCATTGACAAGTTTTCATTATGCTTTCCATTTGTTTTGTAAAGATGAATTTCCAGTTGAAAGTCTCTTTGAAGATTGCTGTGATGAATTCGAGAAGCAAGTTCAGCAGGAAGTAGTCTTTTCTTCTGTTTGTCAAGATGAAAATTATGTTGTTAAGGAAGATATTCATGATACAAATAAGAATTGCATAGCTGTAAATGCATCCGATCTTATCTCTGTTGCACATGTTGCCTTTGATTTACATGAAGAAATAGTTAGAGAAGAAGTTTTTTCTACACTTATTCAAAAGGTTGCTTACGATATGTTTTCACCTGTGATTGGAGAGAAGGATCTGAAGACTGCCTGTCTTTCTTTGCAAGATTCAGGAGATTTCCATTCACCTATTTTTGATAAGTATGCAGACGGAGTAGACCAGATCCTTACATTAAATGAGGTTGATTTAAGAAGCAACCAACCAATATGTGACAGCTACGAATCTGATTTTGATGATCCTTTTTCCTTTCCCATGAAGGAACAACATCATGTTGAAATCAACCATTCTATGTTTGCAGAAGACATTAAATATGATGAGTTTAATCTGCCCAAAGATTTAAGATCTCATCTTCTGTTTGTAGCATCTTGTTAAGAACCAAGATAGATCTACAAATATAATCACCACAAACACTGAATACACAATAGATCCACAAGAATGATAGAAGAAACCACACTTTATTACTACCAAACCCTTGAGGTAGGGAAACACCATACAATGGATCCTATTATGGAAGGGATCCTCTCCTGTTCACTTGCCTCTTCGAGGGGGCAACCTCCTAATGAGCTTCAGCTCCAAATACAATAATTCTCTTCATGTCTCATTACATTGCTTGAACCCCTTTATATAGTGCTACCATCACCTAAGAACATTCTAGAGGAGGAATCTTCTAGAAGTAGAACCTTCATTTATTATATCTAATTACCCATTTATTATATCTAACTAACTGAATAGATAAATGAAAGACTTGTTAAGAAGATGAATAGATAATGGATCCTATTATGGAAGGGATCCTCTCATGTTCACTTGCCTCTTTGAGGGGGCATCCTCCTATTAAGCTACCGCTCCAAATATAATACTTCTCTTCATATCTCATTACATTCCTTGAACCCCTTTATATAGTGCTACCATCACCTAAGAACATTCTAGAGGAGGAATCTTCTAGAAGTAGAACCTTCTAAGAAGTCCTCTTACATTTATTATATCTAATTACCCCTTTATTATATCTAACTACCATAGTGGGTCTTATTTAATAATATAGTGGACCTAGTCCACCTTACATTGAATGACCTCCACTATTATCACTATGGGCCCTCTGGGCCCCCCTACTACCTCTCTAGCTACCTTACATTCCATTCCTCTTATGAAAGCGTTGTCCTCAACGCTTGATGTACAACCATATACCAGGGTCCCATGGATAATTGTGGACCATAATGCTGAAGAAGACTGAAGAACCAAGGTCCCATATAGAAAGGAAAGCCACCATGATGAATTAGTTCAACTACCATTGTAAACTAGGGTCCCATGTACAAATTCGCATGTGAACTGCACACAGAAGATATCAACACCCAATAACCAACTGAAAATGATGCTCGCAATACTGACACCTATCATGTGGATCCAAATAAGAATATTCATCCACATAGTGGGAGAGGATCAAAGATGAATCTGGAAGGAACAATACCACTGTAAAATATGCAGGCTGGGCGTTGGTAATAAGCTCCTGATGTGAGACATTGACTTTCTCTACAAAAGGTGGAGTAGAGTCATCAAATAAAATATGGAAGTGATTGTCATCCCAGAAATGAAAACTATCCATATACCAATCATCGCAATCAGCCTCGAGATCATACCAAGAATATATTTCTTGATTATATTCATCCCTGATGTCCACCATAATAAATCTCTCTTGCATGTTATCCAATGAATTTTGAGTACTACGAAAACTATCATTGAGGTTGTTTGTGAGGCCATCTACAAAGGCATCCAATTTATCATTCAATGTCTCATACAATTGGGATTTGAATGTTTCAAGAATTTCTTTGAGGGCTTGAGAGGAAATATAAATCTGAGACCCTATGAATGCTTTGGTCCCGCAGCCATCACGAAAAAACCCAAAAAATAGAACAATAACTTACTGCAGAAAATCGCGGCGTTTTCTGGAAAAACCCTGAAAACCTGCTGAATTTAAAATGCTCATAACTTCACTTCCCAGACTCCGTTTCGGCTGATTGTTTTTTTTTAAATTGGGTGAAATTGTGAGAGGAACTCATATCTGTAATTTGTTTGGGAAAATTTTGCCTCCAGCTACTACAAAAATAAAAAATTGCATCGTTGTCCGTGGAAAAAACCCCCCAAAATTGCAGATTTTAAAACTTCAATATCTTGACTTCCCGGACTTTGTTTTGGGCGAATTGTTTGTTAAAATTGGGTGTTTTTCTGAGAGGAACTTAGATCTACAACCTATTTTTGTATATATTACACAAAAATATGCCGAAAATTTCTGGAATGTCGCGGCCCTCTTTTTTTTTTCCTGAAAAAAATCTGCAAAAATAAAAAAGATTTGCCCACAATGTTTGCCAAGGAAAGTGCTCTGATACCACTTGTTAAGAAGTTGAATAGATAATGGATCCTATTATGGAAGGGATC
Organism: Picea engelmannii; assembly: GCA_009831015.1. NCBI lineage: Eukaryota > Viridiplantae > Streptophyta > Pinopsida > Pinales > Pinaceae > Picea > Picea engelmannii. The sequence goes on along the minus strand of ML780081.1, from coordinate 603,878 downwards.
CTCTCCTATTCACTTGCCTCTTCGAGGGGGCATCCTCATATTGAGCTACCGCTCCAAATACAATACTTCTCATCATATCTCATTACATTGCTTGAACCCCTTTATCTAGTCCTACCATCACCTAAGAACATTCTAGAGGAGGAATCTTCTAGAAGTAGAACCTTCTAAGAAGTCCTCTTATATTTATTATATTTAATTACCCATTTATTATATCTAACTACCATAGTGGGCCTTATTTAATAATATAGTGGACCTAGTCCACCTTACATTGAATGACCTCCACTATTATCACTATGAGCCCTCTGGGCCTCTCCACTACCTCTCTAGCTACCTTACATTCCATCCCCCTTATGAAAGCGTTTTCCTCAATGCTTGATGTACAACCATATACCCGGGTCCCATGGATAATTGTGGACCATAATGCTGAAGAAGACTTTAGAACCAAGGTCCCATGTAAGGAAATCCACTATGATGATGTAGTCCAAACACCATTGTAAGCCAGGGTCCCATGTCCAAGTGCTCATGTGAACTCCCCATGGAAGATTTTGGAACCCAATAACCAACTCAAAATGATGCTCCAAAGATTGACACCTGTCATGTGGATCCAAATAAGAATATCCATCCACGTAGTGGAAAAGGGTCGTAGCATAATCTGGAAGGAATAATACCATTGTAGAATATGCATGATGGACACTAGTAATAATCATTGGCTCTCGATTTGTCACATTGATGCTCTCTACAGAAGGTAAATTAGAGTCATCAAATAAAATATGAAAGTGGTTGTCATCCCATAAATGACAACTATCCATATACCAATCATCACAATCGGCCTCAAAATCATACCAAGCATATATTTCTTGATTATATTCATCTCTGAGGCCCTCCTTAAGAAATCTCTCCTGCATGTTATTTAATGAATCTTGAATACTACGAAAACTATCATTGAGTCCGTCTGTGAGGCCATGTACAAATGCATCCAATCTGTCATCTAATGTGTGAAATAATTGGGCTTTGAATGATTCAAGAATTTCTTTGAGGTTTAGAGAAGAAATAGCCATCTCAGCACCCTATGAACTCTTTGGTCCCTCAACTTTGATGAAAAAAAAACAAAAATAGACCAATAAGTTTCAGCAGAAAATCGCGTTTTTTTCTGGAAAAACCCTAAAAAATTGATGAAGTCAAGATGCTCATAACTTCACTTCCTGGACTCCATTTCGGCTGATTTTTTTTTTGAAATTGGGTGAAATTGTGAGAGGAACTCAGATCTATAACTTTATTTGGAAAATTAGGCCTCCAACGGCTACATAAATAAATAAATAAATCACACCGCCGTCCTCGAAAAAAACCCTTAAAATTTGCAGATTTTAAAACTTCAATATCTTGACTTCTCGGACTCTGTTTCAGACGATTTTTTTTTTTTTAACTTGGGTGTTTTTATGAGAGGAAATCAGATATACAAAATTTTTATGCAAATTATTCACAAAAATATACCAAAAACTTCGAGAATGTCGCGGCCCTCTTTTTCTCTTCTGAAAAAAAAAAAATTCTACAAAAATAAAAAATATTTGCCCACAATATCTGCCAAGGAAAGTGCTCTAATACCACTTGTTAAGAACCAAGATATATCTACAAATGTAATCACCATAAATACTGAATACACAATAGATCCACAAACAATATAGAAGAAACCACACTTTATTATTACCAAACCCTTGAGGTAGGGCAACACCATACAATGGATCCTATTATGGAAGGGATCCTCTCCTGTTCACTTGCCTCTTCGAGGGAGAAACCTTCTATTGAGTTTCATATCCAAATAAAATAATTCTCTTCATGTCTCATTACATTTCATGAACCCCTTTATATAGTGCTACCATCACCTAAGAACATTTTAGAGGAGGAATCTTCTAGAAGTAGAACTTTCTAAGAAGTCCTCTTACATTTATTATATCTAATTACCCATTTATTATATCTATCTACCATAGTGGGACTTATTTAATAATATAGTGGACCTAGTCTACCTTACATTGAATGACCTACACTATTATCACTGTGGGCCCTCTGCCCCCCCCACTACCTCTCTAGCTACCTTACACATCTCATGAACAAAAGACTGATATCATTTATGAAGAATATATCAAACAAGAAGGGATTAATAGTCAAATCAACTCACTGCTATTTTCAGAATTGCAGAAACTTGTTTATGAGCAGATTCATATATCAGAAGGAGGAGAAAGGCTTGAGAAGCAAGCAGAGTTAACTTCTTTCTATGATTTGATAGTCGTTTATATGGAGTTATGTTCTTCAGAAGTCTTCAGTTGTGCAATCTTTGGAATAAAATAAAATGATGATTGTAAGTATGCCCTGCAAGTTGAAATTCTACTACATGACATGAAGTGTTCTTTGAAATTTATCTGCATGCAAAGAGATTTTGTAAATAATCCGACGTTATCATGTTTTCATTGGAGGTATGATGTTACATGATGAGCATGTTTTTACTGGTTAAGAGTAGGATTAGGTAGCTGAATAAGCTCTTCATATGAGCAAATAGATTGCTTTCAATTTTCTTAAATAAGCAAAGCTTCCTAGGGACTTACACGTTATGCTGCCCTTTCTTAGGAAAATGGACTTGTGCCCATTGTGGAGCCAAAGATTCTACTGGATGGAGACCATTTTATTGATAAAATCCTTGAAGTGGCAGAGAAATTCTGGACTGAGGTTTTCTTCTATTTGGCAGAGAACAATGTGTTTTTCGAGGGAATTTTGTTAAAACCCAGTATGTTGAATCTTGATGCTGAGCATAAGGAGAAAGTGATCCCACAACAGGATGCAGATCACACTCTTGAAATCCTTAAGAGGATGGTGCCATGAGCATGGAAGTCCAATGGCATCTGCAGGCTCTTTTTCTTAATGGTGGAATAATGATTGTTTTGGGGTTTTGATCGAAATTTTCAAACAGAAATAATGAGCATTTTACGCAGGCATGAAGAACTTGAAGGTAGCTTCATGACTCTACAGAAGAAAAGTGTTGAATTAACTCAAACACCAAGCATATTTTCCAGGTATCATCACCAGCAAGAAGAGAAAGGGGAATGCAAGTTCAATCAAAGAATATGCAAAAGAGTATTTCTCTTCTCAGACAAACATAGACTTATTTTCATTTGTTGGATAGGATATAATACTTATTCAAGTTGATGGCAAGGGATTCAATCTAGGATTAATTATTCTTTTGGTTGTAGTTGGAGTGTTAACACATAGAACATCTGATCAACTCAATGAAAAATGACATTCTCTTACTACATATACATGTGTTGATTGAATTAGAGGTCTGATGATGTATGAATTCCTAATATGAAAACATATAAGCCCGATGTTGTTCAACAATGGTGAGGCAAAAAGAAATGCATTTCTGCAATTTTGAAAGCCTTCCTTCTCGGTGGCTATTTTAGTTTGCACAACTATCCTTAGCTACCAAAAGTGAAGCTTTCGGTGGCTTAAAGGTTAGAATTTTGGCTCTCCTAGCCACCGAAAGAACAGAACAGGGCAGAATGCTACTATTTTTGCACAGATCTGAGTTCCCTTGATCCGAATTCCATGAGGACAGTTCCAAATGATAGATAATAATTAAAGTCATCATTATCAAGGTTCTGTTTTGATTTTGGAGGTGCTTAGTCAAGGTGTATCTCAAACAAGTGATAATAGCAGTGTTAGTTCTAGTCAAGTGCCACCCCCACCTATTCATCCAATGCATGGATTTTTCAACCTATAATTTGCCTCCCAGACCTCTTACTAATCCATATGGAACATTATAAATGGCTATGAATTGAAAAGTAGATATCTGAAGCTTGGTGGTACAAGTTTTGGAAATGGTTACAACAGGTTGCAACAAAGCATGAGGAAACTGTAGCAGAGCCATATCTTCAAGGAGCAGTCCCAACTGGAAAACATATGATAGAGTATGCAAACTTTCCTTCACCTACACATAAGGAAGAGTAGGAGATGCAATATGATGAGGAATCAACCAACAATCCCAAATTGTCAAAAATCAATCAAATGCTAAGACAAGCTTATGATCTTGAAATCGTTGAAAGAGAAGTTAAGACTAGTAATCAAACTTTGACAGAAAAGGATATTGAGTTATATGATTCTCACCAAAGGCTTACTAAACAATATGCTAAGCTGGAGAAAAGGAACCAAATTTTGATGCTAGGTTGTACAGGAAGATCAGGCTGCTAAGAATCAAAATGATGCCTCCAAGACCTAAGGCACATATTTCTCTGTAAACCATAGCAGAAGCAACTACTAATCTTGTTGATAATCCAGGGGCATATATCAAATCTTTTGATAACCTAGACTCTTCTGAGGCTGCTAAAGCCTCCAAGGAGAAGAAGGGAAGATCAGAAGATGGAAGGAAATGCATTTTTGCAATTTTGAAAGCCAGTTTCAAAACAAAGCTTTCGGTGGCTTAGGCAGGCTTTCACAACTATTTTTAGCCACCAAAAGAAGAGCTTTCTCTAGCTTACAGGTTAAGATTTCTGGCTCTTTAGCCACCGAAAGTGCCGAGAAGGGCAGAAAGCCACTCTTTTTGCATAGATCTGAGTGTTGTTGTTCCATTTGGCACAAGAAAGGTTCCTAAGTGATGATCATAATTTAGAGCATCAATTTTATTGCTCTGTTTCAATTTTGGAGGTGTCAGTAGCGTGAGGAAGATAAAACTTCATATCTGTTTTTAGCAAAAGATGACTAGTTTGTTAGGGTGGCATTTTCGACCTCATCCATCAGCATCTGAAGAATCACTATAGCTATTGAAGACTATGAAGACTTTCAAGATAAGGGTTTGACCCCTTAAATAAGATCTTTTCCTATTTTTGTGAATCTAGTTTTGAATTTCTATTTTAGGTAAATTTGATCCAGTTTTCCAAGATTTAGATATATTTTGTAAAGGCTACAGACAACCTACATGCAAGCTACAGGTTTGCAGGGGATCAATTCTAAAGGCCAAATGACTCCATAGACCAATGGTAAAGGCTACCTGCAATTTACAGGTTTGCAGAATATCAGTTGCATAGGCCAAATGACTCCATAGTCCAATAGGAAAGGAAATGGAGTTGAGGTTCTTGAAACCTCATAGGGAGCCTTTCATCCCAAAAAGGAGCCAGACATAAAGGACATAAAAAATAACCTAAAATATCCACTACTTCCCAAACAATTCACTTGGGAGGACTAAAATGTCACCCTGGAAGGGTTGACGTCATCATTAGGGTGAGGGAATTGGTGGTGTGAGGTGCTACATTGTGACACTTGGCATGGATGAGGCTTGAAAAGGTCACAACGACTTGGAGGAAGGCCTCATTGGCCCCAACGATTTCAAATTTTTGTCTAACGAATTTGCTAAAGGGTCAAAACGTCCCCCTTAAAAGGGTGACATCACTTTTAAGGTTTGATTTGTGCAAAAGAGTAAATTTTAGAGTGAATTGTTAAACATTATTTTGTAAAGGGGAAAGATTAGGGTTGTTGACCCCATTTCTTGTAGTTTACCTTAATTATGTGGAAAAACTATGTGAATGACATTTTGTATAAATAGAGATCATAAGATCTCATTTTAAAAACATATCTCTCCCATTTGGAGAGGCCTTGGACTGAAATTTTCTCTATTTTGGTTATTTGTCTCTTTGGTGGTCTTGTGTATGGATATATTAATTGGTTATTTTTTGGTGGAGCTATGCGTTATCCTTGGAAGGGGTTTCTCTTACTACTGTGGTGGATTATCTTAGCATCTTTTCCTTGAATTGGTAAGAAATTTTGCATTGTGTTATCATTTGTGTTTCAAGTCAAGATTGATTGTGTTATCTCCTCAATTAAATCAATCGAGTTATTTCATTTTAGGTGATAGGATGTCTTTTAAAAAATACATTTTTAATTTTTTAAAGCTCATTTTTGAGAGCTTTATGCATGTAATAAAGTTAGAATAAACTTTTGTTTAGTTTTTATTTGATCTAATTCAAATCTCAGGTTTCAGTGGCTTAGGCGAACATTTTGATTGTTCATTAGCCACCGAAAGCCTTAGCTTTTGACAGCTTAAACAAAGAAATTCAGGGCTATTTTAGCCACCAAAATTGCAGGAGCAGGGGAGGAGTCAGCACGTCCTTTCACACATTTAAACCACCGGGTTTTAAGTTTTATAATTGAAATTAGCCGCTGAAAAGACAAGAGAAGAAACTATTCATGACCAGGAGCTGATCTCTACATGATATAGCAAATCTTTTCGGATCATTCTTTCATCAAACTACATGGTTACGTACCTTTTAGTCATCAACCATGATTGTTTCAAATCACAAGATGCTTGCCTCATTTTTCACGTCCCTGTCATAGCCGAGCCAAATCTCCCTAAGTCTACGCTGTGTAACTTTCCCCCAAAATTTGATTTTTCAATCGCAAGTGTACAGGAGAATTGTGACAAATGAAGAAAGAAGGATCAAATCTGAGGAAATAGCTCGACGGTATCAGTTATCTGGAATCGCATGTGGAGGTATGCCAACTTTTCAGGGACACGGGTTGCTATAATTTTTATTAAAAATTACAGAGCTCTCACCAGCAGGTGGCAAAATCCTTTGCCCTGAATTTCGATGGAAGGAAAGCAATCATCGGTTGAGATGAATTCGAGGTGGATGAAGCCTTCATAGCTGAGGTGCCATAGCTTCCCAGGACTGGAGAAAAATGGTTTAAAACCACTGTCACAAAGAATGTTGAATTCAGGTCTTACTTGAAATCAGAACGCAAGGATTTGATATGGAAGAAAGAAATTCCTATGTCTTTCCTTGAAGAGAAATGGAAACAATTAATAAAATCCATTATGGTCTATATAAATTGCGAAGGCAGATATAATAGGGTGATGATTTACCATTTCAAACTCATGAATCATTTTACTGGTAGAAACCCACTCAATCTACCCTATTTTATCCACAGAAGCTTATCTAAGATGGCTCATCAGGTCAAGGCCAAGCCTAATAAAGTTGCAGGTAGACTATCCCACCATGGTCTAATTAAACTCTTGGTTTGTGAGTTGTTGCAGAGACGAAGCAAAGAGTGGATTTACTTCTTGTTTTGGAATTATTTTCAGACTAATGTACTGTTGGATTACTAAGAGGGGGGGTGAATCAATAATAATGTAATTATAATCCTTTTTCTTCAAATGTTATATCAATGCAGAATTATTATCCAATAATGAGCAGTAAGAAATAAACAATCACACACATACATAGTACACTAGTGTTTTACGTGGAAACTCAAATCGGGAGAAAACCACATAATGTTTTTTCTTATATGTCTTGAAGAATCACATTCGTTCGAAGCACCAACTTCCTTTGTTTTCTAGCTGCAACTGGAAGGAGGCTCCAACCCCCTAGTTTCTCAGGCTACAACCTGAGGGAAGCTCCAAATCCCCAATTCTCTAGCTATAACCAGAAGGAGGCTACAACCCCCAATGTTCTCCGGCTACAACCGGAAGGTGGCTACAACCACCTATCCTTGCCCCATCCTACCACCCTGAAGTAGAAGTAGGATGATGGAACCACTGTCACACTATCACTATGAGATATACCGCTGTAAACCTGTACCAATAAATTTGAACCATGCATCAACCATGCATCAACCTGTACCTCAACCTGTAACCAACCTGTACCATAAACAAGTGCATCAACCATGCACCAACCTGTAATCAACCTGTACCATAAACAAGTGCATCCAACCATGTACCAAGTATGTACCAATCATGTGTCAACTACTCATCAACTATGACTCATCAATATGTACCAACATCATCAACTATACACCTCATGTATGTGTGCCAACTCATCAACTACTTGTCTCAACCATGTACTCAACATGTACCACAACCAAAAGCCCTCATCAATTTCATCATCCAAATCTGATTTGTAGCTCTGTATTATACCTGGTGTATATGATCACATTCCTGCAAACCTTCCTTAACCTTAAAAACAAGAGACTAGCATTTTCATCAAACTTTTATTTAGTCTCACATGCCTAGTTTTGGATTAGTCAACAAACCTAACTTGAAGTAATCATAACTTTGTACCTATAATGTATAAAGACTTGAAATTGATACAAAATTTTCTTCAGTGTTTTTTATGCAATTCCTCCAAGTTTCACTACTTGGAACCTCTAAGAAAAGGAGTTATAGAAAAAATGGCATACCTTGCTGAATTCTGGCATATTTTAGAGAGCGACCTTGTAGAGCGTTCCCCGCACAAAATATTTGATGAAATGAACTAAAACTATTACACAACATACTACAAACTTTACCCTAACCAACACATTTGGTATCAATGAATTTGGATATGTTATGAAGAAGTTATGACATTTTTACACGAAACACCTGATTTTGACTAGTTTCAGGACTGGCCACAAACCCTATTTTCCACAGAGTGTAACTCCACAAATACAACGACCCACAAGATGAATTGTTTTTCACAGATACTTGGATATGTTTTCTCACTTTCATAGAAATTTCACGATTTGAAGCATTATATAAAAAAAGTTATAGAAAAAATGGTGAGATGACCTATAAATAACATACCTTAGAAAGCACCATCAAAAGAATTTATCCTTCCTTGCATTTCAGCCTTCTTTTCTTCACCTTCACTCAGAATTCTGGTTTAGATATCCTTGGTTACCTCAGACACATATAGATATTCAATATTCTCAAGTTTGATTCAAATGAGAGAGCCTTTCCTCTTATTTATACTCTCCAAGTAGCTTCCTTAAAAACATCTTCTAGGTCACTTGGCCCACTTTACTTATTTTAGGGTTGGGTCCACTTCTAATTTCTCCATTAAATTTATTATTGAAATAATTTGTTTTGTATTCACTTTGAATTATAATACACTCATCACTTCCCTTTATTATTTACCTTTTAAAATCTCTTAAACCGCTTTGACTACTTTGACCTTTTGGGGCTTCTAGATGACATATGAGTGTCCTCCAACTTCGTAAGGCCATAAATCTCAAACCATGAAGAGTTATGTGACATTCTACATACCACCAAAAATGACATGACATGTACTATCCATATAGAATATTATTATCTAAAAATATATCATAACTCATGCCGTTACCCATCAAACAAACTTGGGACCATTACCCAAACCTGAGGTCTCCAACTTCTCATGGCCATAACTCTCTAAATGTGAGGAATTATGTGACGCTCCACATACCACCGGAAATGAAATGACAAGAAATATCCATCTAGGATAGTTTCCCTGACAAATCTCATTATTCCACAATTGAGAATGGGTTCTCTTACTCCACAAAGTGTCTTCCCATGAGGGCTTTCACCATAAGGGGACCACTTTGGAGTTCATCCATATTTACTTCTTATCAACCATGAAAAAACAATAATGATTCATATTTACATCAAACGATATTGGGTCCATTACCCAAGCCTTTGTGCTACGAGGCTTTCTACAAGGGTTGACATCAATGACAACCAATCTTAATCAAGATTTACAGCCAGAGGGTAAAAAGAGTCATCATTCCAAGAAGTCTTCTACTCCCAGAAGTGGAAAGAGGAGGAGGAGAGCTATCTCTCCAGTTCCATTTAATCAACCCTCTCCTTCTTCTAAGCTTAACAAAACTAAGAAGAAACTAAACTTCAGTAGTGAAACAGATAAGGCCGAAGAAATCTCAGTGAACAAGAGCATTCTTAATCTTCCTTACACTGACTCGGAGGATGAAGTACACTAGATTGAAATAGGGAACGAAGACTTAGTTACCACAGAGCATTAAAATTCAATTTATGTAGATGTTTTCATAGCAAGGTATGAATACCTTCCATCACCCACACCTCAAGAAGAACAAGAACCACAGGTTGCAGATGCCTCATCTAGCAAAAGAGTGAAGCAGAGTAAATCAAAGGAAATCAAGAAGCTTAAGAAGAATTTAGCTCAACAAGAAGTGCTAGAAAGGGTAATTAAAACCAGATATGAAACCCTGTCAAAACATTTTGCAGAAAGCAACTCATCCTTGGAAATATTAGCACATGAAAGCATAAAGGAAAAGAAAAATAAGGACAAGATTGTAAAAGATTACAACAGCTTATGGAGAGTAGCTCAGGGCTTGAAGAAAAAGGTCAAGGCTTTGAGGAAGCAAGCTATGTCTTCAAAACATTAGGCTCAAATACATTCTACTCTTGAAACCCTAGCATAGGTGGTAGTTTAGTGCAATGAACCAGAGGCAACCAATAATCCTACAGTCTTTGAGCAAGATGCAGAAGCCTTAAAAGATCAGACCTAAGGCATTTTTGAGCTAAGACAAAAGGTATTTTTGAAATTTTGATAATTTCACTAAAACAGACCTTTTAGTGGCTTAGGTGAACATTTCGATTGTTCATTAGCCACTAAAATCGGAGCTTTCAGTAGCTAATTGGTCTGAATTCTGTCTATTCTAGCTACCGAAAGCACTGATAGGGAAGAAAGTTAATATTTTTGCACAGATCCAAGTTTTCCTTGTCCAAAAGCCTCAGGAATGGTTCCAATCGATAAACAATAATTAATGACATTCTTATCAAGAGTTTGTTTTGATTTTGGAGATGCTCTACAAGACAGAAAGGTCAAAATCAACTAGCTATTTTCAGAGATATAAAGTTGCTTGACTGTCAACAGGTGTCATTTTCGACTCCTCTCATATCACATAAAATCCAGCAGCCTCAGAAGGCTCACTACACCTACCAAAGAATTTGAAGGACATAAAGATCATCTAAGGATAGGAATTGACCTAGTTTATAGGATCTTTTCCTATTTTCTTGGGCCAGTTATTGACTCTCTATTTTAGGCAAAATTTGATCCAGCATTCTAGGATTTTGAAATTGTTTGTAAAGGTTATAAAGCCCAAAACATTTGATGAACAAAGTGTTCGATTTTGAGTTCTATAATCCACTATTATTGTGATAAAGACACTTTCTTTAATATATTAAGCCCGCAAGCATCTTTCATTGTTATTGTTAGACTCTCTTTTCATTCCTTTTCTATGCCTATGAGTTGAAATCATTTCTTGTCTATGTTTAAAGGTCCTATGGTAACTGTCATCTTACCCTTGATTATTAAACAAGAATCATAAGCATCCTTTGCTAGTTTGTTGACCCATCATATATATTGTTTATGTATCTTCTGGTTAATTGATTGGTTTCTTATCTATTTAATCTACAAACCTATCTGATAATAGCTCTTGAAGGCCTTGTACTGCATGAATATAACTAGACTATCTTGAAGATACAACCCAGTGATTTAGATATTCATCTTGATCCAAACCACATCCATTATTGAGAAAATAATTACAAAAAAGGTTAAGTTACTAGGCATCTCTAAGATACAACCTAGGAGAGTTTCCTGGAGTGATAACAAATTGGTGTCGTTGTTGGGTAGAGGAGATTGAAGCTCAGCTTCCTTGGGAGATGACAAGATCCATCTTTGATGATAGACAAAGTCTGGACATATTTTCTATTGTAATCATCTATCTGGCGACTCCATTGGAATGAAGTGGCTCCAAGAAGAGCTCATATTAGAGAAAATCAAGAAAGGCCACTGGAAACACCAGTTCCAGACCCTGAGAAGATCATCAGAAGTGGAAAAGCATTGCAAAGACAAACTTCTATATATTCAAGAACATCTAGACCAGGTATTTCAAGAAACACTTCTTCATTTGTATCTAGAGAACCTCTTGTAAAATCCACTTCTGTTGAAACTTCTAGTTCTCAGGAAATTGTAATTTTGTTAGAAAGCTTGAAGGGTGATGAGCCTTCAATTTCTTCTGATGTTATAGATCCGATTTATGAGCATATTACTATATCCAACTTAGGAGAAGAAGTTGTAGAATCTATCTAAGAAGAGGACTCTTCCTCTTCTTTGAATTCTTCACAAACTGAGCCGGTAGAAAGTTTTTTCCATACTCATACCAGTTTGCCCGTTCTTGAAGATATTTTACAAGATCTTTCCTCTAAGGGTGAAGAAAACTTGGCCTTGCTGCTCGACCAATTTTACAGATCTTGTTATTTCCCACCTTATTCAGGAACCACATTTCAAGGTAGTCATCCTACTAGTGCTTCCACTTCATTCCTCAGCGAAGTAAGACCTCCATTGTCGATAGTCCCACTTGTCCCATCTCAGTCGTTATCTATAGAAAATTCTTCCTCTGCATCAACCCCCAAGATTTCCATAGTTTCCCCTTTGAAAAAAATGGAACAGATCTTAGCCAATAGGTATGGTCCTCTTGTGTTGCCTAATCCCTTATCAGCCATGCCAACAAGAGATTATCGAAAATATATGCCCAAGTTTACTAGATCTGGAGATTATACTGTTGAAGAACATATAGAGGATTTCTATGCCTATGCTGAGAACATTAACATTTCAGAGGAAGATGTTTGGACCAGAATTTTTGTGCAGAGCTTGGATGGTCAAGCTAGGAAGTGGTTCAAGGAAATTCCAGCTAATTTAGTGGCAGGCATTGAGCAATTAGATGAAGTGTTTCTGAAACATTATGGAGAAAGAAGAGACCTCTTGTATTGTATTACTGAATTTGGAAATCTAAGAAGATAAAATGGGGAGTCTGTCTCAGACTTCACCAAAAGATTCAATAAGATGTTTGGCAAGATCCCTACAGAGATCAAGACAACTGATGCATCGACAAAGATTACTTACTCTTCTGCCTTTAATCCATAATTTTTCTTAATCCTTAGAGAAAGAAGGTCAGCCACACTAGCTTGAATGCAAGATGTTTCTCTTGAAGTTGAATCTAACATTATGGCATCTCATAAACTTAAAGGAAAATTTGAGAGAAAGAAGTCGTCTATTGATCCTCCTTCTTCTTAAAATACTAAAATGGAAAAGATGGCCAAGATTTTGGACAGCTTGACCTCGGAAATGTCAAAACTAAAAATTCAAAGTCAGCAACCAACAAGAAGTAAAGAGCCTAATGTCTATGCTCCCAGGAATCCAAATGCATTCCCCTACAGAAGGAACAACCAGCAGGTCCAGATCCTTCAGAGAGACAAGAATGCAGCTGAAGACCAAAGGATCAGGGCCCCCTTCCAAAATGTTTTCCTAAAAGAAGAGCAAGAGCTATCTCATGGTGAAATTGAAGAAGAAGATGACATCAATTGTTTCGAGGATGATGCTAATTCCTCTTTATTAACACAAACCGATTATGAGGTGGGTCTCATGCATGAGCAGATTAATGAGACAAGCATTGAAGAATCTTTTTATCAAACAAATGATCAACCGGGTTACAATTTAAGATCTAAGACTGTTGCTTCAAAGCCATTGCTTACTGCCCCTGGAAAAAAGAAAGATTTTGCTGCCAAACAACCTGTTGTTCTTGCAAAGAAGATCTCCATTCCTGCAAAAAAAAAACAGAATCCATTGCATCGCTAAGATAAGGAAAAGGTGTCCCTCAGAGCTCCGTCTAACAAGGTAAGACCTTCAGAAAAAATATCATATTCGTTTAATTTCAAATCAGAAATTCAAAAGGTAAAAATACCTATGCCATTGACTGAACTTATGAAGAATGACATATTCAAGTCTGCTATCCTGAAGTCCCTTCAACCAAGGACGCCCATAGCTTATGATTATGTAAACCTTCAGGATGACAATCTCGCAGTGACTATAGGACCTATTGTTGAGGACCGAGATGATTCTTTTCCACCCTTCTACATATCCTTGAATGTCCATGACAAGATCCTTCATAACTGCTTGCTTGACTCTGAAGAATCACACAATCTTATGCCTAAAGCAGTGATGGATGAGCTTGGGCTTGACATCACAAAGCCTTACCATGATCTCTTCTCTTTCGAATCTAGGAAAGTCAGATGCCTCGTCCTCATAAAAGACCTTGTCATAAACCTTGCCCAGCTACCAATGAGAAGCATGGTAATGGATGTTGTAGTGGCTGATATCCCACCTAATTTCAGCCTCCTCTTGTCATGTTCATGGAGAGAAAGGATAGGTGGTACCCTGCAGATGGATCTTTCATATGCCACAATCCCGATGTTTGGAGGTGAGGTAAAGAGACTTTATAGAGAGAATCAGCTTGCCTACATCATTAGTGATGAGAAATTTTTTGTAAATCATCCCATCTATGCATGGGACACATACTTTGGGGCATGCATTCTGCAAATAGATGATTCTCAACCAACTCCTTTGCATATCACAAAGCCTACTTATCAGTAGACTGATGGAGAGAGTACTCCCATTTGGAGCATGTTCTTTGATGGTGCCAGTACCAAAGACTCAATAGGTGCAGGTGTAGTTTTGATTTCTCCTTCAAAAGAGTCTGTTCATTTGTCTTTTAAAATTGATTTCAAAACTACTAACAATGTAACAGAGTATGACGCTTCGTTGTTGGGATTAAATTCTGCCAAGGAGATGGGAATCAAAGGTATAAAGGTGTTTGGAGATGTGGATCTCATCATATAGCAAGTGAATAGTACTTTCCAAGAAAAACATGTCAGGTTGAAAGCTTACAGGGATGAGGTATGGAAAATCAAGGCCTCTTTTTCCATTTTTGATATTTATTATATACCCAGAGCTATGAATCACCTAGCCGATTCCCTTGTTGTCTCGGCCAGTATGTTTATTCCTCCCATGCCTCCTAGACTGAATTATGAAATCCAAGTCAAATATAGTCCATCCCTGCCTGACAATATCAAATATTGTAAAGTCTTTGAAGATGATGATGAGCTTAATAGATTTCTCCAGGTTGCAGATGAATTTTTTATATGCATATTTACCAGGAAAATCAAAATGTAGAGGAATCCAAAAAGCCTAAGATGAAAAGAAAAATGGGTCAACATGATATTGTTCAGCTGCCCAACAATTATATACCTCGGGGTTTGGTGCCTCTTGAGAAGATTTTCGACCAAAATGATGTCCCCTACAAACCCGATAAGAAGGAGATGGATCTTTCTATCCATGAGCACAATATAGGAAGCTAGAGTCATCCTAAATTCATAAATCTGTCCACTGAGTTAACTGTTGATTAGTGGTCAGAATATTGCAGCATTATGAAGGAATTTGCTGATGTTTTTTCCTGGAAATACAGTGATCTGAAAACCTGTAATCCTCATGTCATTCAACATAATATTCCCCTTGAGAAAGACACCATCCCCTTCAAACAAAAGCCGAGACCTATCATTCCTCTCCTATTTCCTGTAATTGGAAAATAAATAAAAAAGATCCTCAATGCCAATATCATAATCCGACTAAGATACTCTAAATGGATTGCAAACCTAGTAATAGTGAGAAAGAAAAATGGTGAGATCAGATTATGTGTTGATTTTAGAAACCTAAATAAATGCTCCAAGAAAGGCAACTATCCCCTACCCAAGATGGAACACTTGCTGCAAAGAATTTCAAGAGCCACTGCCAAGTCTTTCCTATATGGCTTCTCAAGCTATAACTAGGTTTCTGTACATCCTTATGACCAAGAAAAAAATGCCTTTACTACTCCTTGGGGTACCTTCATGTACGCCAAGATGCCATTCGGGCTAATGAATGTCGGGGCCACTTTTCAGAGGGCCATGGACATAGCTTTTGTGGGAGAGAAGGACAAGTTTGACCTCATCTATCTTGATGATATCATAGTTTATTCTAGTAGTCATGAAGAGCATCTGAAGTATTTGAAAAGAGTATTTTTGAAATGCAGACAGTTCGAAATTTGGCTGAACCCAAAAAGGTCTCAATTTTCTCTCAAGAAGGGTAAGTTCCTAGGCCACATTGTTTCAGCAAAGGGAGTGAAAATTGATCCGGCTCGGGTGGAATCAATTTAGAAGTTCTCCATACCAATATCAAACAAGGATATCCAATCCCTACTTGGTAAGATCAATTTTGTCAGAAGGTTTATTCCAAATTTCACCGAGTTAGTGAAACATATAACCTCTATGCTAAAAAAGGGATCTAAGATAAAATGGACAGACAATGCAAGAAGTTCATTTCAGGATATCAAACAGGCTATCATGGAATCTCCTACTCTAATCAGTCCGGATTACACCAAGAATTTCTATATTTTCTCTTTTGCTTCCTATGACACAGTGGCAATAGTCTTGTTACAAAAAGATGATGAAAGTCTTGATCACCAGATGGATTTCTTCAGAAAATCACTCAGGGATGCTGAACTAAGGTATGATCCTATAGAAAAACAAGCCTATGCTCTCATTAAGTCATTAAAAGCTTTCAAAATTTATATCCTCCATGCAAAGGTTGTTGCCTATGTTCGTTCAACCTCTGTGAAGGATGTCTTGACCCAGCCTGATATTGATGGAAAGAGAGATAAATGGATCGCAAAGCTAATTGAGTTTGACATAGAAGTGAATCCCACTAAGATGGTAAAAGGCCAAGGCCTTGCCAAGATCATGACAAAAGAGAACTGTGATCTTTTGTACATAAATTTCATTGGGGAAAGTTTAGCAAGTTTGCAGACAGGGGTAGCAGTAGAAGAGAAACATGACAGCCAACAGGTGGAAAATAATTTGTCTTCATGTGAGTGGTATTCAGGTATTGTTCATTTTTTATAGAAGTTGGAGGTTTCTCCTGAACTTATCATGACTCAAGCCCGAGCCCTTAAGCTCAGAGAAATTAAATTCTGCATTAATGATAATCTTTTGTATTGGAAAGATCCTACTGGTTTACTACTGAGATGTTTAGACAAAGATGAGTTAGCTAAAGTCATGCATCAGTTTCATTCGAGTATTTGTGGAGGACATCATTATTGGAATACCACAACTCATAAAATCCTAAGGGCTGGGTATTATTGGCCTTTTCGTTTTTCAGATGTGTGCAACTTTGTGAAATCTTGTGACAAGTGCCAAAGATTCACAGGGAATCAACAACTAAAATATCTACCCCTAAGACCTATTGTAGTGAATGGCCCTTTTCAGCAGTGGGGCCTAGATTTCATAGGCGATATTAATCCTTCATCTAGTAGACAACATAAGTGGATCCTGGTAGCCACTAACTATTTTACCAAGTGTATAGTGGCAATCCCCACTAGAAATGCCACTCATCAGGTCATCATGAAGTTTTTCTATGAAAACATTCTGATCAGATTTGGTTGCCCAAAAAGGCTAGTGACAGATAATGAAGAAGGCTTCAAAGATGATTCATTGATTGACATGTGTAATTCGATGGGATTTAAATTGGTATACTCTACTTCCTACTACCCTCAAGGCAATGGCCTTGCCGAGTCAATAAGAGTCTAGTCAGAATCATCCAAAAGATGTTGGAGGAGAATCAAAAGAGATGGGATTCCAAACTAAAGTTTTTTCTTTGGGCCAACAGAGTGACTAACAAGAAATATATAGGAACTTCTCCCTTCAAACTAGTTTATGGCACTGATGCCATTTTCCCCATTTAGCTAGTTCTACTAGTGGCTAAGTTCTTCCAGGAAGAACAAACTGAATCAAATGATATGGTGAGAAGAATGCTTGACTTGGTAGAATTGCAATAAGTCAGAGAACAACTGGTGGATAAATCAAAAGCTCATCAAAAGAGGATCAAGTATACTTTTGACAGAAAAAAAAAGGTGGACAACTTTCAGGTTGGTGACTAGGTTCTGAAATGGGATGCTCTCAGA
Organism: Picea engelmannii; assembly: GCA_009831015.1. Classification (NCBI taxonomy): domain Eukaryota; kingdom Viridiplantae; phylum Streptophyta; class Pinopsida; order Pinales; family Pinaceae; genus Picea; species Picea engelmannii. The sequence goes on along the minus strand of ML780081.1, from coordinate 586,241 downwards.
CAAGATAAAGGCAAGCACGACAAGTTTGACTCTTTGTGGACCAGTCCTTTCATGATAAATCAAGTACAACACAACAACACCTTCATTTTGAAAAGTCTGGAAGATGTATAAATGTTTGGTGGCCCAGTCAATGGGTGTTTTCTGAAACTCTATTTCATCTAAGGCTTCAAAGCCTTGTCATTGTAAATTTTATTTTCAGTTTTTGTTTTTGCAAAATAATTCCATGCCCAATGGAAGCACTAGTAGATAGGTTTGAATTTTCATTTTACAGGAAAGGCATTGGTTCTGTGGTTCTTGAAACCTCACAGGGAGGCTTTCACCCCTAATAGGAGCCAATGTTATCTCCTTAAATAAATCAATCGAGTTATTTCATTTTAGGTGATAGGATGTCTTTTAAAAAATACATTTTTAATTTTTTAAATCTCATTTTTTAGAGCTTTATGCATGTAATAAAGTTAGAATAAAATTTTGTTTGGTTTTTATTTGATCTAATTCAAATCTCAGGTTTCGATGGCTTAGGAGAACATTTCGATTGTTCATTAGCCACCGAAAGCCTTTGCTTTCGATAGCTTAAACAAAGAAATTCAGGGCTATTTTAGCCACCGAAATCGCAGGAGCAGGGGAGAGGTCAGCACATCCTTTCACGCATTTAAACCATCGGGTTTGAAGTTTTATAATTGCAATTAGCCGCTGAAAAGACAAGAGAAGAAATTGTTCATGACTGGGAGCTGATCTCTGGATGATATAGCGAATCTTTTTAGATCATTGTTTCATCAAACTACATGGTTACGTACCTTTCAATCATCAACCATGATTGTTTCAAATCACAAGATTCTCTTTCACATCCCTTGTAATCAGCACATGATATGATGCTTCACCTCATTTTTCTTGTCCTTGTCACAGCCAAGCCAAATCTCCCTAAGTCTATGATGTGTAACTTTCCCCAAACTTTGATTTTTCAATCGCAGGTGTATAAGAGCATTGCGACAGATGAAGAAAGGAGGATCAACTCTGAGGAAAGAGCTCGATGATATCAGTTACTTGGAATCGCACCCGAAGGTATGACAAATTTTCATGGACGCAGGTTGCTATAAGTTTTGTAAAAAATTACAGAGCTCTCACCAGCAGGTGGCAGAAGCCTTTGCCCTGAATTTCGATGGCAGGAAAGAAGTCATCGGTCGAGATGAATTCAAGGTGGATGAAGCCCTCATAGTCGAGGTGACAGATCTTCCCAAGACTGGAGAAAAATGTTTTAAAGCCACTGTCACAAAGAATGTTGAATTCAGGTCTTGAAACCAAAATGCAAGGATTTGATATGGAAGAAAGACAGTCCTGCGTCTTTCCTTGAAGAGAAATGGCAACAATTACTAAAAGCCATTATGGTCTATATAACTTGTGAAGGCAGATATAATAGGGTGATGATTTACCATTTCAAACTCATGAATCATTTTACTAGTAGAAACCCACTCAATATGCCCTATTTTCTCCACATGAGCTTATCTAAGATGGCCCATCGGGTCAAGGCCAAGCCCAATAAAGTTGCAGGTAGACTATCCCACCATGGTATAATTAAACTCGTGGTTTGTGAGTTGTTGCAAAGATGAAGCAAAGAGTGGAATTACTTCTTGTTCTGGAATAATTTTCAGACTGATGTACATCCAGAGGGTAAAAATAGTCCTCATTCCAAGAAGTCTTCTACTACCAGAAGTGGAAAGAGGAGGAGGAGATCTATCTCTCCAGTTCCAGTTAATCAACCCTCTCCTTCTTCTAAGCTTAATAAAACTAAGAAGAAACTAAACTTCAACAGTGAAATAGATAAGGCATTCTTAATCTTCCTTACACCGACTTGGAGGATGAAGAACACCTGATTGACATAGGGATCAAAGATTTAGTTACCACAAGGCATGAAAATTCAGTTTATGTAGATGTTTTCACAGCAAGGTATGAATACGTTCCATCACATACAACTCAAGAAGAACAAGAACCACAAGTTGTAAATGCCTCATCTAGAAAAAGAGTGAAGCAGAGTAAATCAAAGGAAATCAATAAGCTTAAAAAGAAGTTAGCTCAACAAGAAGTGCTAGAAAGGGTAATTAAAACCAAATATGAAACCTAGTCGAAAAACTTTGCAGAAAGTAACTCATCCTTGGAAAGATTAGCACATGAAAGCATAAAGGAAAAGAAAAATAAGGACAAGATTGTAAAATATTACAACAGCTTATGGAGAGTAGCTCAGGGCTTGAATAAAAAGGTCAGGGATTTGAGGAAGCAAGCTATGTCTTCAAAACACCAGGCTCAAACACATGATAAGATCATCAGAAGTGGAAAATCATTGCAAAGACAAACTTCTAGATCTGCAAGAGCATCTAGACCGGGTATTTCAAGAAACACTTATTCATTTGTATCTAGAGAACCTCTTGTTGAATCCAATTCTATTGAAGCTTCTAGTTCTCAGGAAATTGTAATTTTGTCAGAAAGCTTGAAGGGTGATGAGCCTTCAATTTATTCTGATGTTATAGATCCTATTTCTGAGCATATTACTATATCCAACTTAGAAGAAGAAGTTGTAGAATCTATCCAAGAAGAGGACTCTTCCTCTTCTTTGAATTCTTCACAAACTGAGCCGGAAGAAAGTCTTTTCCATACTCATACTAGTTTTCCTGTTCTTGAAGATATTTTACAAGATATTTCCTCTAAGGGTGAAGAAAATTTGGCCTTGCTACTCGACCAATTTTACAGAGCTTCTTATTTCCCACCTTATTCATTAACCACATTTTAGGGTAGTCATCCTACCAGTGCTTCCACTTCATTCCTCAGCGAAGTAAGAACTCCATTGTCCATAGTCCCACCTGTCCCATCTTATCCATCATCTACAAAAACGTTTTCCTTTGCATCAACCCCCAAGATTTACATGGCTGCCCCTTTGACAAAAATGGAATAGATCTTAGCCAATAGGTATGCTCCTCTTATGTTTCCCAATCCCTTATCAGCCGTGCCAATAGGATATTATGAGAAATATATGCCCAAGTTTACTGGATCTAGAGATTATACTACTGAAGAACAAATAGAGGCTTTGTATGCCTATGCTGAGAACATTAACATTTCAGAGGAAGATGTTTGGACCAGAATTTTTGTGCAGAGCTTGGATGGTATAGCCAGGAAGTGGTTCAAGGAACTGCCAACTAATTCAATGGTAGGCATTAAGCAATTAGATGAAGTGTTTTTGAAACATTGGGGAGAAAGAAGAGATCTCTTGTATTATATTACTGAATTTGGAAATCTAAGAAGAGAAAATGGGGAGTCCGTCTTAGACTTCACCAAAAGATTCAATAAGATGTTTGGCAAGATCCCTGTAGAGATCAATCCAACCCATGCAACAACAAAGATTACTTACTCTTCTGCCTTTGATTCAGAATTTTTCTTAATCCTTAGAGAAAGAAGGTCAACCACACTAGCTTTAATGCAAGATGTTGCTCTTGAAGTTGAATCTAACATTATGGAATCTCAGAAACTTAAAGGAAAATTTGAGAGAAAGAGGTCGTCTGTTGATCCTCCTTCTTCTTCAAATACTAAAATGGAAAATATGGCCAATATGTTGGACAACTTGACCTCGAAAATGTCAAAAATGAAAATTCAAAGTCAACAACCAGCAAGAAGTAAAGAGCCTAATGTCTATGCTCCCACGAATACAAATGCATTCCCCTATAAAAGGAAAAACCAGCAGGTCCATATCCTTTAGAGAGACAAGAATGCAGCTGAAGACCAAAGGATCAGGGCCCCCTTCCAAAATGTTGTCCTAGAAGAAGAGCAAGAGCTATCTCATGGTGAAATTGAAGAAGAAGATCACATCAATTGTTTCGAGGATGATGCTAATTCCTCTTTCTTAACACAAACAGATTATGAGGAGGCCCTCATGCATGAGCAGATTAATGAGACAATAATTGAAGAATCTTTTTATCAAACAGATGATCAACTAGGTTACAATTTAATATTTAAGACTGCTGTTTCAAAGCCATTGCTTGCTGCCCCTGGAAAAAAGAAAGATTTTGCTGCCAAACCACCTGTTGTTCCTACAAATCAGATATCCATTCTTGAAAAATAGAAGCATAAGTCATTGCATCCCCAAGCTAAGGAATATGTGTCCCTCAGAGCTCCCTCTAATGAGGTAAGACCTTCCGACAAAATATCATATTCGTTTAATTTTGAATCAGAAATTCAGAAGGTAAAAATACCTATGCCATTGACTGAACTTATGAAGAATGACATATTCAAGTATGCTATCCTGAAGTCCCTTCAACCAAAGACTCCCATAGCTACTGATTATGTAAACCTTCAGGATAACAATCCCACAGTGACTATAGGACCTATGGTTGAGAACTGAGATGATTCTTGTCCACCCTTCTACATATCCTTGAATGTCCATGACAAGATCCTTCATAACTGCTTGCTTGACTCTGGAGCATCACACAATCTTATGCCTAAAGCAGTGATGGATGAGCTTGGGCTTGACATCACAAAGCCTTACCATGATCTCTTCTCTTTCGACTCTAGTAAAGTTAGATCATATGTATCAATCTCCTCTAGTGCCACATATAACTCATTTGAGAAAAGGTTAAGCCGAGAAAAAGTTATAGAAAAAATAAGAGAGGTATGTATTCTAGGATTTTGATATATTTCAAGATAAAAATAGATTGAAAATAATAAACATTATTAATTTTTTTTAAATGTATATTTGGAATATGCACCGCCAACTCTATTTGTGTTTGCAGTTTCATCAATAACTGAATTTTGTAGCCTATAGAAAAATAACGTCAAATACAAATATATGGAGAGGAATTCATAAAAATGGAGGTTTTTATGTATTTGCAGAACAAACCACTAGGTTTATCATCCCAAACCTAAATCCAAGGTAACCAACTGAACAAACATGTATGTTAGAGTTGTGACTCCCTCATGAAAAAAATTGAAATTCAAATAACACTTGCACTTTAGGAACACACACATGTTCCTAAAGCACGTGCACGTTCCTAAAGCATGCACACACTCCTAAAGGGCACACACGTTCCTAAAAAGTGAGTTCATTCCTCCAACACGTACAAGTTATTAGCAACAAGAGTGCGTGCACATTGATGTTAACAAAAATAATTATCTCTCTCTCTCCCTCTCTCTACCTCCCTCTCCCTCGCTCCCTCTATCTTCCTCTATTTCTATCTGACCTGACTCTCCCCCCTCTCTCTCTCTTCCCCCTCTTACCCTCTCTTCTTATGTCCCTCTCCCCCCTTCCTCTCTCCCACATTTTCCCCCCTATATATATCTCTACCCCACTCACTCTCCTCATCTTCTCTCCACATTATTCCCTCTCCCACTATCTAAT
>ML780081.1:507654-554926 GCA_009831015.1 Picea engelmannii | reverse complement strand
AAGGCACTAGTCTAGAAACTCTTGCTTGAGCTTGTTATGCCTTAAATTCTTTCAAACTACCTCTAAATTGCAACCCTAACTAACCTAGTGTCTAACCCTAGCTAGTTTTAAGACTAACCCTAAGCTGATAACGTTTGGCCTTAATCAACTTTGGCTTGGATAGAAAGGTGTGGCCTTGTTATCTCTTCATAGCCGTGGAGTTGTTTTACTTTTTTGCTGGTTAATTTTGACAAAACGTTGCTCCTTGGCTAGCTAACCTGCAGACAACAAAATTCATATAGAGGTGACGTCATACCATGTTAATCTCTTGCTTGGACCTTAACGTTTTGACTTTGTCACCCTCCTTTGATTGGTTTTGAGCTGTTAATTACATTTGTGAGATTGTTTGGTGAAACGTTGTGCTCTTTTCCTTTCAAATTGACTTATTGATAGGGCTGACGTCATAGTGACTGCAACAAACTTATAGAGGTGACGTCACACTCATTAGACCTCTTGCTAAGCATGCAACGTTGTGACTTCTCTCACCTCCTATGATAGGCATTGAGTTATTGATTGCATTTTTTAAGCTTATTTGACAAAACGTTGTACTCATTGTCTTTCTTTGACCTAGTATCTAAGCTTGACGTCACATCATTGCAGCAACATTATATAGTGATGTAGCACATATATCTATTAATGAGAAGATCTGATTTATTGCATTGATATATGATACAAGGATTGATATTTAAACATTTAATGCTCTTATGCTTTATTAAAGAAGTGATATTTATCCTTTGTCTTTATTTAGCCATTATTGACTTCGTCAATAATAGCATTGATTAATTTTCTCATATATGTATTGGAATATAGTCATTGACTTTATGAAGTACTAACCCACTGCAAGCACATATTCTAGTTTTCTTTGTCTTGTCTCGCAAACAGGTGCATCATCAGTGGAAGACCTTTTCTTAGCTATCTCATTTGGGAAGCAATCTGTGAAAGGGAACCTCTTTAACTTGGTCCATTACCCTTTAGCCTTTCATTAATCCAGATTGCCTAGGGACGTCTCCCTTGGACTAGCCCTCCTAAACAGAAAGAGCCCCCCATCGAGGTGACAGTGGGTGGGGAAGCTCCTGTTACACCGGTTTCAAACCCTGACTCAAGCTCCTTCGACCTTTCCTACAAACCGTGCGATAATAGGTCCGATGCCAGTTAAAGCTCTAGGAGGATCTCTATACCATGTAATATTCATAGATGACTTTTCAAGAAAGACTTGGATATATCTATTGAAGACAAAAGACGAATTATTTAACAAGTTTCAAGAATTCAAAGAAGAAATAGAGAAACTTACAAACAAGAAGATCAAGACTTTAAGAATAGATAATGGAGGAGAATATACCTCAAAGGAATTCGTTGCATTCTACAAATTGGCAGGGATTAGGAGGGAGATGACTATTCCTCATAATCCTCAACAAAATGGTGTAGCAGAAAGAAAGAATAGATCTATTGAAGAAACCGTAAAATCCTTACTGTATGATCAAGGTCTATCCATGTTCTTATGGGGAGAAACAACAATGACAACAATATATGTAAAGAACAGAATTCCTCATCATATATTGAAGGACATGACACGAGAAGAAGCTTTCTCAGGTAAGAAACCTAATGTGAAAAACCTAAGAATATTTGGATGTCTTGTTTACTCTCACATTCCCAAGGATAAAAGGAATAAACTAGAACCCTCAGGAAAGAAGGGGATATTCATGGGACACAGTGATTCATCCAAGGCTTATAGAATATATATTCCAGAACAACACAAGATCGAAGTCAGGAGAGACGTAACATTCAATGAAAAGATGGCTTTCAAGAAATCCATAGAAGAAACTATAGAAGAAGAAGAGATTGAAGAAACTAATGATGAAAGCACAGAAAACGAAAATGACGAAAAGAAACAACCTGATCATCCTATGGAACCATGTGAAAAAATTGATTTAGATATCGTACCTAAGACCAAAAACTAACCAGGTTGACTTGAAGCTACCTTACAATATGCAGAAAGACTCAAGGTTCCAGAAGGAACATTCAGAAAGAGTAAGAGGCCTAAAAGATTCTCAAGTTATGAAACATATACGATGAAACTTCTAGATGAATAACCTACCACATTTGAAGAAGTAGTTCAAAAAGGAAAATGGAAAGAATCTATGACAGAAGAACACCAATCCATTATGAAAAATGATGTATGGGAAATCATACCTAGACCTAAAGAAAAATAAGTGTTAACTTCAAAATGGGTATACAAGATCAAACATGTAGCAGAAGAAAGCGTGGATAAATACAAAGAAAGATTTGTAGCTAGAGGGTTCTCCTAGAAGCAGGGAGAAGACTATGATGAAATTTTTTCTCCAATGGCTAGATATACTTCCATTAGAGCTATCATATTTCTTGTCACTTCCATGGGATGGAACTTACATCAAATGGATGTAAAGACAACTTTCCTCAATGGAGCAATCGAAGAAGAAGTATTTATTGAACAACCTCAAGGGTTTGAGGTACATTCTAGAGACACTCACGTGTGCAGATTAAAGAAATATTTATATGGACTAAAGCAAGCTCCAAGGGCTTGGTATGCCAGAATGGATAGTTATCTAACGAGACTTGGTTTCTCCAAGAGTCATGCAGATCCAAATCTTTACTAAAACGTTGTGGACAATGCACCTGTGATTCTACTACTATATGTTGATGATCTATTCATAACAGGTGAAGAGTCTCTCATCATCCAGTGCAAGAAGGAACTAGCTTCTAAATTTGATATGAAAGATCTAGGTCTCATGCATTATTACATGGGACTAGAAGTATGACATAAGCATGGTGAAGTATTCCTTGGACAAGGAAAGTATGCAATAAAGATCCTTCAGAAGTTTGGAATGATGGATTGTAAGTCCATGGACACTCCTATGAATACGAATATAAGAAAAGTGAAAGATACAGATTCTGATCCAGTAGATCCATCTCTATATCGAAAACTAATTGGGTCATTGATGTATTTGGTAAATACTCAACCAAACATTTCCTTTGTCGTGAATACACTAAGCCAGTTCCAGGTGGAACCGAGACATGAGCATTGGATAGTTGCAAAGCATGTATTAAGATATATTCATGGGACAATAAACTATGGCTTGAGATATACCGCATCCAGTGATATACAACTTCATGGATTCACAGACTTAGATTGGGCAGGAAGTGCAGAAGACAGAAAGAGCACTTCAGGTATGTGTTTCATCTTGGGCTCCGCTATGATATATTGGGGCAGTAGTAAACAAAAGTCTTTCGCACTAAGCACAACAGAAGAAGACTATATTGCAACATGTGAAGCATGCACAGAAGCAATATGGCTAATGAAGTTAATCTCTGATTTATTTGATCAGATTCCATAATTGACCATAATACATTGTGATAATCAGAGTTGTATAAGATTATCAGAACATCATGTGTTTCATGAAAGGTCGAAACACATTGAGATCAAATACTACTTTATTTGAGATAAAGTCTAGGAAGGAGAGGTAAAGCTCGAGTATATCCCCACTGATGAGCAGACAACATACATCTTGACAAAACCTCTATCCAGAATAAAGTTTGCATATTTCCGATAGAATATGGGGATTGTGGAAATAACTCCCTTAGCTGAAATGGAAGAAATGACTCTCCAAGTTTGGGAGGGAGCACTGAAAATATTATTGAAAACATTTATTTTCGAGATTAAAAAATAGCCTAGCTTGGGTAGATTCTTTCCTGTTCGGAAAGTGGATTGAGATTTCTGTCGGACAACGATTTCCCATTGTGGTTAACATGGGAAATGGTCTAGATTGCTGATGTATCATAGACAACGACTTCCCATTGTGGTTAATATGGGGAGTGGTCTAGGGCAGTCTCTCTTCTTGAGGGTTACTCAAGAAGACTGGCCCGCCTCACCGAACAACGATTTCTCATTGTGGTTAACATGAGGAATGGTTCATTTTGGAGGTTGATACAAGAAATTATTTTCCTCTTGTGGTTAACAGGGGAAATGGTCTGGACAGTCATTCCTTAGGGTGTATTCATTCTCTCCAGGTTGCATGTTGTTTAGTGCTGGAGGAATGGTCCAGGCTCAGCAATCAGGGACAGACATTCCTTAGGGAAGATTCATTCTCTCCAGGTTACACTTTGTTTAGTGTCGGAGGAATGGCCCAGTGTGAGGAATGGTCCAGGATCATAAATCAGAACAATCATTCTTCCTTTCTTAAGAAGAATAATCCAGGGCGGATATTCTTTCAGATCTCACAGATGTGAGTGAAATATTGGCCTAGATGATTCAGTTTATTTTAACAATATTTTTTGTGCAGACTGATATCAGATGATTGTTATGGAGACTGCATGTCCCCAGACAATATAGATATACTACTGTGGTGGATTTGTTCCACTATTTGTGACCATGTGTCATGGTTTGAGTAGTTGCGTACTACCATGGATAAACACAGTTGTGTTCTATTAATTGATATTGTACCAATTGTCATGGAAATTATCCAGTTGGATAATAACGATGGTGCTCGTGATACTACCAGTTGAATGGTATGTTTGTGCTCAAGACCATTATCAGTTATACCTCTCTAGCTAGGAGGGAGTGTTGATATTATGGTAGCTTCGGGAGGTATGAACCTCTATTGTGACATTTGACAAGATTAGAATGTTATGGAAGGAGGCAAAGAAATGAAGGAAACCCTAGACGAGATGTCGGATGAAGATAGATAATTAATATGAATTAATTATTACCTAGAGAGAGAATTCATCCCAGACAAGTCTTCCAAGAATACTATAAATACAGGGTGCCAGTCTCTCATTTGACACACTCTCAGAATCACAGAAAGCCAGTTTTTGCACACTATAGTCTAGCAGTCTTGTGCGCAAGTCCTGGGGAAGGTACTACACCAGTTTTGGGTGAGACTATATGATCATCTTTGTTACTTATTGGTTGGTGCATTAGCCTTTCTTGGCTATTGGATTGCTACCAGGATTCTTCTCTCTTTCAAGGTCAAGGTGCTCGGAGGGTGGCTTCGACCTATGGTTGGGTGACAAGGGTAGTGTCAATGGTAAAACGAGCACAATTCTTCATATTCTAACATACGATCCCTTATGATACCTTTGTATATGACAAAAACAACTTGGAGGAAGTGACTTCATACAAATATCTTGGAATTGATATTCACCACAAGCTCAATTGGAATTATAGCATTGAGAAAAGGATTATTGGGGGGATGGAAAGCTTATTATGGGCTTGAAAACAATTGTAAATTAGCTGATCTTTGGAGTTGGGATAAGAAGAAACTCCTCTTTGAGACTCTTGTTACACCTGTTATTCTTTATGGATGTGAAGTCTCGGTTTGTAGTATCTCTCGTGAATCTTGGAGAAAGATAGAGCAAATACAAAAGAAGTTTATGACCTATAATCTCAAAATTAAAGGAAATATGCCCTATCCCATCCTCCTCGTAGAAACAAGTCTCTCCCCGATTGAGATCATGGCTATGAATAAATACCTAATGTATAAGAACAAGTTAAACAACATGGAAGACAAGAGGCTACCTAAAATTTCTTCAAATTCAAGTCATAACCACCATCGACTCAAGCGAGGATGGCATAAGGACGCCCGGTCTTGGCTAGACTATTGGGGAATCATGGAAGAAACCATTTTGCAGATTAAAGATATTATTAAAAAAAACATCAAATCAAAATTTAAGGAAAAAATGTGGTGTGATAAAGAGTTAGAGGAAAAAAGAAAATTAAGGTATTATAAAGATGTAATCAACCCTAATCTAGAAGATCAAAATTATCTATCTTTTTTTCCAAGTCTAAAGAAAAAAATAAGCATTGCTAAGATAAGAACAAATTCTCACGAGATCCATAGTGAAATTGGGCATTGGTCAATTCCTAAAACGTCATCAGATGAAAGAGTGTGTCACCTTTGTGACATTAAGAAGTTTGAAGATGAAAATCACTTTCTCTTATATTGTTCAGCCTATAACCATACCAACCTTCCTAACCTCTTAACTCAACAAAAGTATGGTGATCTTGGAAAGCTTCTCTTAATGCTTTTCTAGCACATAAACAAAATTCTAAAGAATCACAAGTAATCACTTACCCTCTTAAGGTCTGATAGACCAATTAGGTCTTAGTGGACGTTAATCATCATCATCATCAATCTATTAATACTTTAATATGTTACATTATACGTTAGTGTATTAATACTTTAATTTATACATCACATTAATGTAATAATGTATTTTTAATGTATTAATACTTTAATATGTTACATTATACATTAGTGTATTAATACTTTAATTTATACATCACATTAATGTAATAATATATTTTTAATGTATTAATATTTTAATAATGTTTTACTTTATATATTAAGGTCAATATATTACTACTTTAATAATGTATTAATTTATTAGTGTATTAATACTTTATTAATGTATTAAAATTTAGTAATATATTTACTAATGCATTTATTAATATATTTATTGATGTCTTTAATATATTATTAATGTATTACTTTATTATTGTATTAATACTTTAACAATGTATTAATGTATAAATTAATTAATACATTGCACTATTAATGTATCAATCAATCAATAGGTTACTTTAGCATTGTATTAATTAATAATGTATTAATGCAATAATTAGTTAATACATTACATTATTAATCTATCAATCAATTAATACTTTACATTGTACAATAATGTAAATCAATACTTTAATTTATACATTATATTTATATTTTTTTATTATATATTACATTAATGTAATACATTAATTAATATAGACTATTAATTCATAATAATAATAATAATAATAATAATAATAATAATAATAATAATAATAATAATAATAATAATAATAATAATCTATTTTTAAGGTCACGACCAAGCCAGCACACCAAATTGGTGTATGAGATCCCCTTGTTTGTGGGACAAGGGACCCCCCTCCGCCCAACAATTTGACTGGTAAAGTCTACGAAGGTATACATACCCTAACCCCCTCTGGATTTTGAACCTATGACCTCTTAATATGAAACACATGTTCTTAACCATTAGGCCCACTCAAGCTGTATACATTAATGTAATAATTATTTAATATATTAATTATGTATTAATACATTAATGGTGAGTCCCCAAGGCATGTCAACTATTAGTAACAACCACATTATAAAAGTAGTTGATATGTATGTCAATGGGTTCTTAATTTGAAAAGGTTGAAAATGGTGATGGGTATATATCAACTACTTGTATAAAGTGGTTGTTGTTAGTAATACTTCATTTGTTTTATAGTTTTAAAATTTAACTTCAAAGGAAAATCCTAGCATGATAAAGAGAACATAAAGTTCATATTTAAAAGGAGAGCTCAAAAAGTTATCACTATGAAGTGTAATCATTTAGCTTCTTGAAAGATTGTTTGGAAGGACAAATTGTGCAGCTAATGGGATGATGGAAATGCAGGTGTGCGAAATGCAGGTTATAGAGTGTTTTTGTGATATTTGTTGTGTATAATTCTAAAATAGCCACACATAATCTGATAGATCATATGCTGTGTTTTTTTAATGCCCTTGAAAATATTGGTACATAATTTTAGAAAGGGTTTTGTGATATTTGTTGTGTAAAATTTTAAAATAGCTAGGGTTTTGTGATATTTGTTGTGTAAAATTTTAAAATAACTACACATAATCTTATAGATCATATGTGACTGTACTCTCTGTTAGCACCTAAGCATGTAGGGGGGTATTTTTCCTAATAGGTGACCCCCTTTGGTGAAAAGATGGAAATAAGTGGGGTAAAAACCCACTTACCCTAAGTTTGCGGCGCAAACACGCATTTCATTAAGTGGCAGGCAACTCTGGGAAGCCAGAATCTGCGTGCCCAGATCTATGGTCAGGGTTGGATTCTGGAGCCCCCCTGCCATTCTACCTTTAAAACGGGGGGGGTTGGAATTAGTCACGCATCTCTCAACGGCCTGGATTGGGAAGCCCATATCTACGGTCGAGGATTGATTTCGGACCCCCCCCCATCGTTCTACCTTTAATAAGGGGGGGGGGTCCGGAATGGGTGGTTTTATGTGGGCCCCCCTAAGATCCCCTTGTCACATCTTCGACTCCCTTCGCTTACCACCTTCTTCCATGTGTCTTCCACTCAGTGTCATCCTGGCCTGCCTTATTCTTGTTTCAACATCTTTCCTTCTGACACCTGTCCCTCTCCTTTCGACATCGCTTCCTCATAAGTGACGCATCCTCCCTCGACCAATCATGTCCCGTCACCTCCTCATTCGTTGTTCCCCTCATCCCTGCCTGGTCATCGTTCATCCACCACTTCCAACCATGTGCCCCAGTCTTCGCACTGGCCTCCACGCCTTATCATTAGGCCATTCAGCCGATCCAGGAGGAAACACGAGAGGGCCTCCATGTTTCAAGAGTGTAGAGTTGACTGGGTCATTCCCAATCCCAAGGAAGTAGTTATTGAGGTAGTTGGTGGTGGTTAGACATCGTCTCCACCATAAATAGAAAGTCCAGAAAGGGACCCAAGAAAAGCCAATTCTTTTGCAGGATTGCTAGGACCCTGATTGCGTCTGACATGAGCACATGACCGTCCATAGACTGCAGGTGCAGTCTGCTAGTAAACATGCAGACGTAATGTTTTTAATGATAAGTCTCAGTTTTGCTGTTGTTATTGGCTTTGGGTATATGTAGGCAATTTTGCCATTTTTGTAATATATCGATGGTAGAGCTAAGCTCCCGACTGTAAACCTTTAACAAATCCTTTGGTTCTTTGGTTATACAATGATATTTTGAGATTTCTTGTTTAATGACAGCCAACCTCCTCCTTTCCTTGTTCCTCTGAATCTGAAAGCCCGGGTATGGATGATATAGTCGAGTGTTGTTGTAACTATATGATGTATGTTTGAATGTATTAGTTATGCAATGCTTGAGGTTTACTTTGAAGTTTCTTCGGTTTGAGAGGATCTCACATCTTAGACTTTTCCCTTCACTTACTCACCACTATGCGAACTTACTGGCTTAAGTTGAATCAAGACCTCATATGTCCTTGAGTTTACTTCCATTCGATCACCCCATTTATAAACAAATCGTGACAAAACTGATGGGCGTCGGGCTCTGCTCCTGCTGCAATCCAGGAGTGACTTCTGACGCCAACATTTCTGGTGCCATTGCTGGGGACGAAGTTGAAAATTTTCCCTGGGATTGAACGACATTGGGCCTCTGATTCTGAAGGTGCATCATGCATCAGAGCCCTACAAGATTGCTACTATGCACTTAGTGACTCCATTGTAACAACTCCACTGTGGAGAACTTGTTGTTTTAGTTGTGGCTTCTAGAGGTAGACACACGTGATCGCATCCACAACTGCCTTTAGCTACACCTGAAGCTGATCCATAGGTGATTATCAAAAAAGGGAAGGCCTCTCAAGGAGAAACTTCCACCGTCGAACCAGGTAATCTTCTATCTCCTTCTGTAGGAACTCCATTGTATTCTTCTTAGCTTCCTAGTAGACCTATTTCCGAAGTTTCCCGTTTCCTGAATTTCAGGAGTCTTCCTGCTGAGTTTTCCCCTCCTGGTCTGATATTGGAGGGAGAAATCCTTGTCACTCCCCTCTCCCCTGAAGCTGTACCTTGGCATAGACCCTGGACCACAGAAGATTTCACCACTCCTCTTGTTACTGCTATTGTTACTACATTGAGAGAAGCATCTGCTAACTCAAGCCCCTTAGCCTTCTCTCCGAATCCTCCATTGTCTCCCTTTCCACCTGGTAGCGCATTCACAGTATTCCCTGTTCGAGCTCCTTCTCCTCCGAGTTCTCCTCCACCTAATATCCCTATGGCAGGAGAAAATCCCCCCATGACCAGAATGGAGGCTATAATAGCTGCTAGGTATGCTCCCCTTGTGTTACCTCAGCCTCTCAATGCCCTCCCGGCAAATGGCTACCTTAAGAAGCTGCCCAAGTTTACATGCGAAGGGGACATAGCTGCATAAGAACACCTTGAAGCCTTTTACAGTTTTATTACAGACGATCATGTTATCATGCATGCAGATGTATGGATGAGGATTTTCGTCCATAGCCTTGAGGGTGAAGCTAGAAAGAGGTTTAGGGCTCTGCCTCTTGGATCCATTGATGGGATTGAGACTTTGGATAATGCCTTTTTGAGATAGTGGGGAGAAAAGAAATACTTCATGTATTACATGACAGAGTTTGGGTCTTTGAAGAGAAAGGAAGGAGAGTCTGTCTCTAACTTCTCCAAGAGATTCAATAAAATGTACAATAAGTGTTGGATCATGTTGTCATTGATGCCAATGGTTTGATTACTTGGGATATTGTTGGATCATATGTCATTGATGTAAATGGTTTGGTTTGATTAATGTCATTGAATGATGTCAAGTAATTGATTGATATGATGCCCCTGATGAGAATGTTATATGTCCAAGTGGAAACCAATCGATGCTAAGATGAATCATTATTGTCTTATCATGGTTGATAAGGTGCACAAATAGATGAACTCAAAAGTGGTCCCCTTATGGTGAAAGCCCTCACGGGAAGACGCTTTATGGAATGAGTTATCCTAAAAGAATGGTTGGAGGACCCAATCTTGCATGTGGAATAATGAGATGAAGATCAATGAAGTTGTTGGTCAAACTATCCTAGATGGATAGTGCTTGTCATGCCATTTCTGGTGGTATGTGGAATGTCACATAACTCCTCACGGTTTGAGAGTTATGGCCTTTTGAAGTTGGAGGACCCCCATATGAAGGCGTGAAGCCCCCAAGTTCAAAGAAGTAAAAATGTTTGAAAAGAAGAAATCATTATTTAAATGATAAAGGAAAGTGACAAAATAAAGAAAGATTATTTAACTGAAGTGACAAAATCAAGAAGGAATATTTAAATGATAAAGTATTGGAGAATTTTCTATTCATGAAAAGTGGGTAACCCTAAAATAAGGAAAATAGGTTAAGTGACCTAGAAATGGGTTAAGTAACCTAAAAATGGGTTAAGTGACCTAGAATATGAAAGTATAAATAAGAAGCTAGGATCTCTTGTAAAATGTACATTTGAGTGAGAATCCTTTGTGGATCAATGGAGAGCTTCTTGGTAATATATTTTGGAGTATTGATGGAGATCTTCTTGTGAGAGAATCTTATTGGTGTGGAACTCTTGAGCATGATTGAAGATCTATTCTGAGGAAGAGAGCGAGAGGAGGATCTCATCGACGCATCAAAGTTTCAGCAATGTCGGAGATCTTGACGGAAAAAGTCTCGGAGTCACAGAAAACCCTATTTTCTGATGTACACATGGGCTATCTGTGTATAGGGTGCGTACACACACAGGCTGGCTGTGTATAGGGTGAGTGTACACGCGGGCTGACTGTGTATAGGGAGAATGGACTCAATAAAATCATGGAGATTTGTGATTGAGCTAGTGCCAAGCTCTTGGATGATGAAGCAGGTTCCAGATCTGCATTCTATGGCCTCAGATCTATCACTTAGACACTGGTATGGTTACATTATTGTCTTGATAGATACTATTGCTTGATATGTTGTGAATGCTTAGGGAATTCTTGGTATGGCTTCTATGATGTGGTTCAGTTTGGTTGATTTGGTTGATGGAGTGAGCAACACTCTTGTGATTCAGTAGTGACATGATTGCTATGGTATACTAGTAATTTGTACATGATTGAGATAGCATTCATATTGATTTGATGTGGAGCATGAGCAAGCTATTGGAGAGCTTGGATGTGTTGTGACTGGCTGTGGGTCAGTTTGGAAAATTGAAGATAGAAGAGAAAATGATTGTAGGTTGCAGAGGATCTGGGCATGTTGCTCAGAAGCATATGTTTGTTGCATTATACATTGGCTACATTCACACACGGGCTGTAGTGAGCCAGGGCACGTGCACACGCGGGCTGCACTACTAACACGTCGCGTACCTATTGACAGATTGATATCTTTTTAGGATTGTTTCCTCATCTCAATTGGTGCTGAGGGTGTAAGCTGAGTCTTGCATATAGAGCTGGTGCTCTTGTAGAGTTGTACTCTATTCAGTTGTTGTTGATAAACCCAAGGATTGTAGTCCGTAATAAAAAGAAAATTGTACATACATCTTGTGTTCTTTGTGCCCATTGTGATGATGACTTGTTGATGATATATTGCTGATATATGTTGTTGATATGTGCCTACATCTAACTGGTTATAATTGACAACAATGGGTAATGAATAAATGTTGAATGCTAATTGATGAGTTTTTGTGCAAGAGGGAAGTTTTGGGAAAAAGAGCACCACACTCATTCACCTCCCCTCTAAGTGTGGTAGGTGTGTCTAACAATAAGATCCCTGCTAAAATAAATCCCTCAGAAGTCTCTGCTAAGATCACTTATGCTAGCGCTTTTGATCCCGATTTTTTCCTTATGTTGAGGGAAAGGAGAGCCACTACTCTGGCTCACATGCAGGATGTAGCCGTGGAAGTAGAATCTAACATATTGGTTGTTGACCGACTCAGGAATAAGGATGATAGAGACATATCCAGGAAGAGACCTGAAGCTTCCCCATCCAATTCCTCTTCCCTTCCCCTTTAGACGAACGAGGTAACTAAAATGCTAAAATCGCTTTCGGCTAGAATGGAAAGGTGGGAGTTAGAAGGGAAGCCCATGTACAAGAATCCCCAGAATAATGATAACAGAGGCTTCAGGAGGCCCAACAATAATATGCCACAGGATTTTCCAAGGGAACTAAGGAGCAAAGACAGAGATGAGCAGAGGATCCAAAACGCTCTCCAAAATAACCTAGTTGCTCATGAGGAAGGAGAGGAGATAGATGAGCTCGATCCTGAAATTCACTATATTGAAGACACCTTCCCTTTTCCCCATTTGACTCAATCTATATATGAATAATCCCTTATGAACAATCAAGTCAATGAGTGGGGAAAAGGGGAAAAGGCCAACAACACTCCTCACAGATATCATCTTAGTTCAAAGAAGAAAGAAGGGAATTTTGATAGCCATGACCAGCCCCTCATAGCAGAAAAACCTGCTAAGCCTATAACAATCACTATTAAAGAGAAGAAAACTCAGAATATTTCGCCAACAACCAAAGAACCTGTCTCTGAGGTAAGGGAAGATCCTAAGCCTTTTCCCTCCTTTAGTTTTGAGCATGAAATTCAAAATATTAGAATTCCTGTACCCCTCTCAGAGCTAGTTAAAAATGAAGATTTCAAAAGGTCCCTCTCCAAACTGCTACAATATGAGTCCCCCCATCCTTCCTCAGACTCAGTAAATCTTCAAGATGAAAAGCCATCTGTCTTCCTAGGTCCCATGGTAGAAGACATAGATGATTCATCCCCTCCCTTCTACACATCCCTGAGCATACATGATAAGGTGCTTCATAATTGCCTCATGGATTCAGGAGCTTCCCACAACCTTATGCCCAAAATAGTAATGGAAGAATTGGGACTGGAAGTGACAAAGGATTATCATGATTTGTACTCTTTTGATTCAAGGAGGGTGCAATGCCTTGGATTCATCAAAGACTTGGTGGTCTCTTTATTTCAGCTGCCAATGAAGAGTGTGGTCATGGACATTGTAGTAGCTGATGTTCCCCCCAAGTTCGGTATGTTGTTATCAAGATATTGGATTAGAAAAATTGGAGGAACATTACAGATGGATCTCACATGTGCCACCATTCCAGTCTTTGGAGGGGAACACACGAGGTTATACATAGAAGCTCAACTGGCCTACATTGTTAGTGATGAAGCAGACCCCACCAATCATCCTATCTTTTCACTTGCCACTGATTTAGGGTCTAGTTTGATGCAAATCACTGAGACTCCTGAGGCCCCTTTCCAAATCAGAAACAAACCCTTATTTAATCATGAGATACCTCCTCCAACCACCTCTGTTTGGAAAATTTTCTTCAACGGAGATTCTTCTAGCGAAGGTGCTAGCGCTAGAGTGGTTCTTGTGGCCCCTTGGCAGGAAACCATATCCCTGTCATACAAGATAGAATTTGAAGCTACCAATAATGTGGCAGAATATGAATCTCTTGTTCTAGGCTCAAGGGTTGCAAAAGAAAGGGGAATTGAGGAGGTAGCAGTGTTCAGAGATGCTGAGTTGATAATCCAGCAAGTTAGGAATTCTTATCGGGCTAAGCATCCTCAGCTCAAGAGTTACATAAATGAGGTGTGGGACCTGATTGATAATTTCTTCTCGACTTTCAACATTTCCTTTATTCCAAGAGAGGAGAATACTTTGGCCGATTCCTTAGCTGTCTCAGCTAGTTTGTTCAGGATCCCTCTGCCGCCTAAGATCAGATATGAGGTCAAGATAAGATATAGGCCATCTGTTCCAAACAATGTCAAGCATTGGAAGGTATTTGAAGACGATCTTGAGATCGAAAATTTCCTTCAGTCCGTCGATGAATTTTCTGCATTGCACATTGATCAGGATCTTGATCTCGAAAGTCACCCTCACCCTAGGGTATTTTTAAATAAGATTGCTAATCACCATATTATTCATTTTCCTAGAAATCACATTCCGAAGGGATTAGTCCCTTTAGAGAGATTGTTCGATGGGAATGATGTGGCAGTAAAGGGTAGGGTTTCAAATGGAGATGCTAATACAACTGAATGCAACATTGGCACACATGAGGAGTCTAGGTTTGTCAAGTTGTCAAGCAGCCTGACCAAAGAACAGAGGGACAAATATACTGAGTTATTAAGAGAATTTGTTGATGTGTTTGCATGGACCTATGAAGACCTCAAGAGATATGACACATCTGTCATTGAACACAAGATCCCACTAAAGGAAGAGGCTAAGCCATTTAGGTAGAAGCTAAGACAGATAAATCCCATGTTGTTGCCTATCATGGATAGAGAATTGAATAAATTGTTAGATGCCCAAATCATTGTCCCCTTGAGATACTCTGAATGGGTGGCCAATTTGGTCTCGGTAAGGAAGAAAAGTGGAGAAATCAGGCTCTGCGTCGATTTCAGGAACCTAAACAGGAGCTCAAAGAAAGACAACTATCCCTTGCCCAACATGGAACACATATTGCAGAGGGTAACTGGTGCATCTAGGATATCCATGATTGATGGTTTTTCTGGCTATAATCAGATATCAGTCATGCCCGAGGACATAGAAAAGACAACCTTCACCACTCCTTGGGGCACATTCATGTATGCCAAAATGCCTTTTGGATTAAGGAATGCAGAAGAAACATTTCAGTGAGCCATGGACATAGCCTTAATCGGGGAGAAAGATTGGTTTGTGGTGATCTATTTGGATAACATCACAGTCTTCTTCAGGTCTGATAAAGAGCACTATTGTCACTTGAGGAAAGTTTTCTTGAAATGCCGGAGGTTTGGCCTTTCCTTAAATCCCAAGAAATCTTTGTTTTCTATGAAGGAGGGGAAGTTGTTAGGCCATATAGTATCAGCAAAGGGAGTGAGAATTGATCCCATCAGGGTAGAGGCAATTCAGACCCTGTCACTTCCCAGGTCTAGAAAAGAAGTTCAGGCTTTTTTTAGGGAAGATTAACATTCTGAGGAGGTTTGTCTCAAATTTTGTTGAGGTGGTGAAACACATCACAACCATGCTCAGAAAGGGAAATGAAGTAAAATGGACTGCTGAACCCAGGGAATATTTTTCCCAAATAAATAAGGCATTGACTGAGGCACCTGTGGTGATCAGTCCTGATTATTCCAAGGATTTCCTAATTTTTTCTTTTGCTTCTTTTAATACAATAGCAGCGGTCTTATTTCAGAAAAATGAGGAAGGGCGAGAGAAACCCATTTCCTTCTTCAGTAAGGCATTGAGAAATGTAGAGATCAGGTATGAGATCATGGAGAAGCAGGCCAATTCCTTGGTGAAAGCGCTCAAGGATTTCAAAGTATATGTCCTGCATTCGAGAGTGACTGCATACGTTCCTTTAGCCTCTGTGAAGGACATCCTTATACATCCTGACATAGATGGGAGAAGAGGTAAATGGATTGTGAAGATCCTAGAGTTTGACCTGGAGATAAAGCCCACCAAGTTGGTAAAAGGGAAGGGTTTAGCCAAGCTGCTGGCTGAATCCAATTGCAAGGCCTTGGGGGTTAACTTCATCAACACTTTCTTAGGAAATCAACAAGTTGAGTCACCTGGAAAAATCTCTCAGGATGGCTTATCACTAGTAGAATACACTTGGTACAAAGACATTTTGTTCTTTCTGCAAGAGTTGAAGCCTCCTGATGGAATGGGAAAAATCAAAGCAAGAGATTTAAAGATCAAGGCGGTTAGATACTACCTTATTGACCATGTCTTGTACTGGAGAGACCCTCTAGGAGTGTTTCTAAGATGCCTGAATCCACAGGAAGCCCAGAAAGTTACCTTTGATTTCCACAGCAGCCTTTGTGGAGGGCATCATTTCTGGAAGACCACAGCCCACAAAATTCTCAAGGTTGGGTATTACTGGCCCACCTTATTCGCTGATGTCTGCAGAGAAGTCAGAGCTTGCATCAAATGCCAAAGGTTCTCAGGGAAGCAACAACTCAAATCTCTACCACTAAAGCCTATAGTAGTTTCAACACCCTTTCAACAGTGGGGGTTGGATGTCATTAGATAAATTCATCCTCCTTCAAGCGGCCAACACAGATGGATCCTGACCGCAACGAACTATTTCACCAAGTGGATAGAAGTCGCCCCCACTAGGAGTGCTTCACACAAGGTAATTATCATCTTCCTGGAGGATATCATAGCTAGATTTGGTTGTCCCAGTAGGATTTTCACTGATAATGCTGATTCTTTCAAGTCTGAGCCTCTAGTTAAGTTCTGTGAGTAGTTCGAGATTTCCCTAATTCACTCCACTCCCTATTATCCTCAAGGAAATGGACTAGTAGAATCTTCCAATAAAAGCCTAATCAAGCTCATTAAAAGATTACTGGAAGACAATAAGAAGGCATGGGATTCAAAGCTCAAATTTGCTCTATGGGTCGATGGAGTGACAACAAAGAAGTCCCTGGGAACCTCGCCTTTTCAACTTTTTTATGGGGTGGAGGTTGTGTTCCCCAGTTAGCACACTTTACCTGTGGCCAAATTATTTCAAGAGCACGAAGAAGAGCCAGACCATATGGTCAGAAGAATTCATCAAGTTGTGGATGTGAAACAGATCAGAGAGCAGGTAATGGACAAAGCTTACAATCATCAACAGAAGATCAAGCAGGCCTTTGACAGGAAGGTCGGGAAGAAGGAATTCGAGCTGGGAAATTTTGTGCTTAAATGGGATGCACCCAGGTAGGATAGAGGCAAACACAACAAGTTTGATGCCCTCTGGATTGGGTCCTTCAAAATCCCTGAAGTATTCTCGAATAACACTTACAGGTTGTAGGATTTGGTGGGCGAAGAAGTTTTTAATGGCCCAGTAAATGGGCATTTCCTGAAGAAATTTTTTTCTGAGCCTTAAACAGCTCCTCTGTTTTTGTAAATATTGTTGTTCTGTTTATCTTCGGCTTAATAAATGACTCCATAGCCCAACAACAAGGCACTGGAACTGCAGAATGAGTTCTTAGAGCATCACAGGGACGACACTATCCCCCATGGAGCCTAATGTTAGCACCTAAGCACGTAGGGGGGTATTTTTCCTAATAGGAGACGCCCTTTGGCGAAAAGATGGCAAGAAGTGGGGTAAAAACCCACTTACCCTAAGTTTGGGGTGAAAACACGCATTTCATTAAGCGACAGGCAACTCTGGGTGGCCAGAATCTGTATACCCAGATCTACAGTCAGGGTTGGATTCTGAATCCCCCCCACCATTCTACCTTTAAAATGGAGGGGGGGGGGTCCGAAATTAGTCGCGCATATCTCAACAGCCTGGATTGGGAAGCCCAGATCTGCGGCAGAGGATTGATTCTGGACCCCCCCATCATTCTACCTGTAATAAGAGGGGGGGGGGTCGGAATGGGTGGTTTTATGTGGGCCCCCCCTAAGAGCCCCTTGTCACATCTCCAACTCCCTCCGCTTACCGCCTTCTTCCATGCGTCTTCCACTCAGCTCCATCCTGGCCCACCTTATTCTCATTTCAACATCTTTCCTTCCAACACCTGTCCCTCTCCTTTCCACATCGCTTCCTCATAAGTGATGCGTCCTTCCTCGACCAATCATGTCCCGTCACTTCCTCATTCGTTGTTCCCCTCATCCCTGCCTAGTCATCTCTCATCCACCACTTCCATCCATGTGCCCGAGTCTTCGCACCGGCCTCCATGCATTATTATTAGGCCATTCAACTGATCCAGGTGGTAGTGCGAGAGGGCCTCCACATCCCAAGAGTGCAGAGTTGACCGGGCCGTTCCCAATCCCAAGGAAGCAATTATTGAGGTAGTTGGTGGTGGTTAGACATCGTCTCCACCATAAATGGAAAGTCCAGAAAGGGACCTGAGACAAGTCAATTCTTTTGCAAGATTTCCAGAAGCTTGATTGAGTCTAACACGAGTGCACGACCGTCCAGAGACTGTAGGTGCAGTCTGCTAGTAAACATGCAGACGTAATATTTTTAATAATAAGTCACAGTTTTGCTGTTGTTATTGGCTTTGGGTATATGTAGGCAATTTTTCCATTTTTATAATCTATCGATGGTAGAGCTAAGCTCCTGACTGTAAAGATTTAACAAAGCCTCTGGTTCTCTAGTTATACAATGATATTTTGAGATTTCTTGTTTAATGGCGGCCAACCTCCTCCTTTCCTTGTTCCTCTGAATCTGAAATCCCGGGTATGGATGATCTAGTCTGGTGTTGCTGTAACTATATGATGTATGTTTTATTATATTAGTTCTGCAACGTTTGATGTTTACTTTGAAGTTTCTCCGGTCTGAGAGGATCTCACATTTGAGACTTTTCCCCTTTCTTTCCCTTCACTTACTCACCACTATGCGAATTTACTGGCTTAAGTTGAATCAAGACCTCATATGTCCTTATCGTTCCAACCCAGTTTTATGAGTGAGCTATACTGTTATGAGTTTACTTCCATTCGATCACCCCCTTTATAAACAAATCATGACAAAAATGATGGGCATCGGGCTCTGCTCCTACTGCAATCCAGGAGTGACTTCTGACTCCAACACTCTCCATTACATGAATATGTACAAATACATAAATGAGTGACATTTCTACTATTTTTTTCAATAAAAAAAAATCAAAAATTGTATTCATTAAAAAATGATATCACATTCTTCAGATACTCAAAGAAATAATACATAAATCACTAATACATAAAGAAAGTGCAGGTGAAAATGACCTGTTGAATGAATGGATGTCTTCACCGAGCCGAGTGGAGTATTGATAAGGGCAGTGGCTCAGGTTTGTTCAAAGCCTCTAGAATTTATTCATCGGAATGAAACACTGGACTACTAGAGCTCAATAAGTCAAGTTCAGCCGTTGAAATTTTTGAAGAGGGGGGGGTGAAAAGAGAAAAATAACTCACTTACCGTTCTGGAGCTGGAGTTCCAACTCAGGATGGAAACCTAATAATATATAAGGGCTTTCAGTGATACATATCCAAATGAAATCTTTATAATATTTTTTTGGAGAAACTTATTATTTAAGAAATACTCGAGTAGGTATTTACTCATTATTGTATGTAACTATTAATAATATTAAAGCTGCAAGCAACAATAATATTAAAGCTCCAAGTAGAAACCAATCATTATTTATTATGGCATATAACCATTAATAATATTAAAATTCTAGGATAATTGGTTAATGTAGGGTTTAGTATTATGAGGACTCGTTCAAATCAAATATAGGGAGTTCTTTTATATCCCTTGATAGTAATTCCTTGTTGTAAAATTTTTACTTTGACAGAACCACCACCTATTCACTCAAATTAATCTTTGTCAACTATGTCAAATAAGAAAAGAGAGCTATATTGTGGAGACATTGTCAACACGTTGGGATGAGAGGACCGTGAATTTTACGAGTTCAAAGAATTCAATAGGTATTTGGTGCTTTCCCCTCAAGAAAGGAATTCAAACAAAGTATCGACTTATGGAATTGCATTATCTGGGTATATCCCATAAGTGTCTAACTTTAAAGAATTAGTTCTCTAGTGTGCAAAAAACTTTAACAATGAGAAAAGAATAATCCAGTTGCAGGGAAGGACACCAGTCTCTTTGGCGCCTACAGTTTTCAGAAGGATTCTTAGATTTCCAGAGCCCACCATGAAATTTAAAAACTCTGAAGTTGATGTTTTCTTGAAGGACAACAATGGAGCCTAAACAAGTTCATATTGGACAATTTCTCATAAATTCATCTGATTATTCTGGAAACTCTGGCCAAATAGAGGTATGTTCACTTAAATACTCGTATAAGGAATTTTCATGTTTTTTTGCAAGAATAAATGGACAATATTCCATGACTATTGTCCCAATATATGTTTTTTATGTTCTTCAACACTTTGTTCATGAAGATGTCGTGTTCGACTGGGGTCACATTATTTTGAGTGAAGTTTCCATTCAACTAGGAAAATTTTGGAAGACAAAGAATTTCTTTGTGAATTCTTATTTACTTTATTCAATATCTTATTGTCACATATTTGAATGCTTTCCACAATAAAGGAATGTATATTTTAGTAAGGATCTAGTACAGTTCTGGTATCCATAACTTTTGAAGCATAAATCTATGTACTTTTTTATGAGGTACAAAATGGATTTTTATCCACCTTCAAGAAGTTAGTTCATGGTCCTAGCACATAAAGTTTGTCAATGGAAAATGAATCCTTTCTAGCAAGGAAATAAGTTTTTGAGACTTTGGATGTCTTTAGTTATATCAGACTCTACGATTTTCAAGGAAAACCTTCTTTACTACCTTTTTATGTCTTTGACAAATTCTCCATAATTGAAATTTGAAAACAATATAAATTTTGGGCACATTTCTTTAATGAAAAAGGAAGAATTAATTCATTCCATTACCTTGGAAAATTGGAGAGATCGTTGTCAAGAATATCTCTCATTTGTATGAATTTTCTATTCTTTTTGATAATTTTAAATTGAGGAAAATTCATGTCTTCAAACCTAATGATTTATTCACATCGCACATGTTTGCAGTTGGTTATGTTTTTCCATTCATCAAGTATTTTCAATTAAAGGAAGGATGAGGGGATAGCCAAAACCCTCTAGAAGTCATTCTTGAAAAAACCCATGATAATATTAATACCTTGGTTAGTACAAATGACTAGTATAAACAAAAAGGGAGAACAAAGAAAAGTGGTAACCCTAACCTTGACTCATCCAATTTATCCTATAAAATATCTTCAACAAAGAATATGACTCATGGAAACAATCAAGAACAAATAAATTCTCATTCTAGAAACTCTGGAAATGGAGGAGATGAATACCCTTCTAAAAGGGATATTTAAAAATTGCATACAACCCCTGTACATCCAAAACAAAAAAGAGAAATAGTTCAAAAAGAAGGTAAGGAGGTACGAGAATGTAAACTTAGAGATATGGAGGTTGATGTTGTAATATGAGAGCCTGACTACATTGAGGACAAATTAACTGAAAATGGAGAAATAATAGAAGAATTGGCTTGTTAGGAGCCAAAAATGTTTGAAGAAGAGTCTGTCACACTACATCACGCAACCTTCAATAAAAGTTCAAAAAAATTGTTGATTGAGAAATTTAATTTTAAAAATAAAATAGTTGCTCAGAAATGGAATTCGTAAATTGATATTCAAGGAATAAAACATTCTAAGGTTATGGAATTCCATGAATCCATAAGATAATATTTAAAATATTCAATTGATGAAATATAAAAAGAAAACCATGGAATGCCATGAATCCATAAGAGAATCTTTAAAATATTCAATTGATGAAATAGAAAAAGAAAACATGATCTTGAAGGAAATAGTGAAAGAAATGGAGAATGTTCTCTTGCCAAGACTTTCATTTTTTAAACTGATTTCTTCCAGTCGACCACTTAACATTCTAAAAGACACACCATAGTCAAAATCGAGATTAAAAAGTCCCTAAATCCTATTGACGACTATTAAAAAGTACATTGGAGATAACATTCAAAAGAGAATTGATTTAATTCTTGAAATTTGGGAACTAGCAAGTAGTTCAACTTCTCTCTCTTCAAGGATTCTAAACTTTAAGGACTATCTCCAAAAAGACTTGGAAAATGATGAACACTTTTACAAAGAAATTGTTGGTACTTTTTCTACCAAAGTTTCAAGTTTAAATGAATTCCATAGAAGAGAACAAAATCTTCCTTCTAAAGTTCATTTAAAACAAATAAATGCATGTTGGCTAAAGAGGATCAAGTGTTTATGAGAAATACTTGTTGAATATGACACCATAAATTAAAAAAGAGGTGATGTATTCTTTAGTCTTGTTGACTTAACTAAAGAGTTGGAGGGCCCACACTTGATAATGGACTCAATACTTTTGTCAAGGGATCAATTAAAAGAAAATATGGATGCCCTTAAATTTTCACGGGCAAGTGAATTTAACGACCTAACTTCATATTCCGAGGAGGAAGTGGAGAAGTGGCTAATTGATTATGTGAACAAAAATGAAGACATTGAAGATACACTTCACCAGCTAGGATTTGATTTTAAATATATTTAAAATGAGTTATCCAACGCAAGGATCAAGCAAGACGCAACAGTTACTCCAATGCATGAGTACATTGAACTATGGTTAAAGAATGACTTGATCAAAATAACTCAAATAGATCAACAAAAATCAATTACTACCATTAGGTCACCTCTGGTCTTGCAACCTACAAAAGAGACTTCAACAAGCAAATGAAGGGTCTGGTTTTTCCATCATAGTAAGTAAAGTAGTCATATTGGTATGCCTTTACTTCCTTTTCTTCTTAGTTATCAATCATCTAGCCTTTCTTGTTTCATGATTTGTGAAAACCAAAGTTCGATTCCTACTTATGTATTCCTTGTTTCTTCCATGTCTTTCCTTTATTATTAGTCCATGGGAACTCCATCCCAGTTCGTTTAGGATGAATGCATTTACTTTTACGAATATTACAAACATTTTTTTAAGAAAGAGTTGTATATTTTTTTAGGTTCCCCATAGAACTATTCGAGGCACATGTCTAGTGATTTATTTGTCTTTGAGTTTTAAGAATGAGGTTTCAAGAATGTGTCTATCAAAATATCTTTGAGTTTTAATTGCAAAATCATGTTAATCTTTTGCAAATGTGGTCCTTATTTCTTATTTTGTCCAATGATGTTTTCTACTTTGATTATTCTATGATGGAAATAGAGTCTTTAAGATTCTCACTTTAATGGTTTACAACCTTCTATAATATTGTGAATATTATTTTTGAATAGGCGTGGTCATTTTTCAGACTTGTTTTTTATGTGTGAATATTTATTCATTTTAAAAGTCTAGTTGATGCAGGAGCATCACCATCAACGTTCAATTAAGCCAAGTGTAGGGAAATTCAACATCCAACGCACACATTCAAACTGGTTTGGATCCCAAGGAGAGAGCCTCATCTTAATATTTTGAAAGTATTGTAATTAAAGGCCTTTTAATATTTTGAGGCAAGATCCATTGTATGAGATCACAGGAGATTGTAATAGCTTTAATTAGTTGTAGGATTGTACAGATATTGAGCATTAACTCATATATGGGTTGTAAATGCTCATTTATTGTAATAATCTTAGTAGGGGAATGTTTTAATTGCGATATGATATCACTAAGATAGGATGGAGGGAAGGCTCAAGAAGCCCCCTCATGTATAAATGTATGATATGTATTCCCAAAGAGGTTGTTGAAAAAATATTGTTGGAAAGTTATAGAGAAGAAGTTGAGAGCTGCACGAACTTCTATAAATGTTTTTCTAAAGGAATATAACAGAGGATATTTTCTTCACATGTCTGAATTTTGTTATCTCTAAGTTATTTGAGTAATGTTATGTTATCTGTTTTTCTGTGTTTATATTCCTGTGTGTATATTTCATGGTTGAATGAATGAACCTTTGATGTTCTGTAAGTTCCAATTATTTCTTTTTTGAAGCCCTGGTGTAAGGAGTGCACAATGCCACACAAGGAGTGTGAAGGCATAGTCGTTTTCAGACTCAAAATCTCAGGAGAGATAGTTTGAATTGTGTAGAGTGAGTGCAAGGAGTGCATGTATACTCATTTGAGTATAAAAGCTCAGGGAGGAGGTCAGTGCAAAGTGTGCACAGATTCAACACTTTGTAAGTGTTGAAGAAGCTCAAGAGGAAAGGATGCTCAAGAGTGCGCAAAGCCTATGCAAGGAGTGCAGAAGGAAAGAATAGTCTAAGTGATAGACTGTAAGAAAAGCACAAAGTGTGCACAAAGGGTCGAGCCTCTTCAAGAGAAGATCTCAAAAGCAAAGTGCAAGGCGTGCACTGGAGGTTCAAATCACTTAGAGTGATAAAGATCAAGAGGAATTGCGAGAAAAATTCCTTGGAGGAAGGATTTACCTTGTTTGGAGGACGAACAAACGAGATCTGTTTGGGAGTATCCAAAGTATTTCACGACCATTGGATCTGGAGAGACTTCACAAATTCGACAATTTTAGGGTGTGTATTGTGGAGGAGACAAAACTCCCAAAGTCCCGGAGATCGAAATTGATCTAGACCTTTGGTAGACGATGGACATGTGTCCGCAGATCAACGACTATCTGGAAGTCCAGATATCCAACGAATTTGAAGTGTAATCACAATAAAGTGCGGAAATCCTGAAGCTCTGAAGCCCATAGCAGATCCTAACCATTGGCATCAAGGCCACGTGTTGACAGATTGCTAATGGTTCGAGAATCTGACAGTCTGGGAGAATGAAGGCATAAAGTGTTCTGAATTAAGAATCCTCAAAGGATGAAGTCCATCTCGACCGTATGTCTACATGGAAACATGGACCGATGATCATAACTCTTCATCACTTCAGAGTTCGATAATCCGGGGAACTGTGTGTGTTGACATCTCGAAACTCCCAAAGCTCGAAGTCCCGGAGTGTATCATAGTTGTCGACTGCAGGAGAAGTGTGGACCGTTGATTTAGAATCCCTCCGAAAGTTCGCCAATTCAGTGTTCAGAAAATTTGGAAGTTGCTGCAGTCAGAGTTCCTGAAGCCCGAATCTCTAAAGCTAGAGAGCGCAGATTAGTTCTCCAGTTTGGCATTCATAGGTTTTGGAGTGTTGTATCATGGAAAGATCTGATGCCCGAAGAAAGAAT
The DNA here is from genome assembly GCA_009831015.1 of Picea engelmannii. Lineage (NCBI taxonomy): Eukaryota > Viridiplantae > Streptophyta > Pinopsida > Pinales > Pinaceae > Picea > Picea engelmannii. Next base: position 529,673 of record ML780081.1, on the reverse strand, counting down.
GGACTATTGATTTGAGGTGGATGATAGCCATACGATATGCAAATTTAGAATTCACGCATTCATAGGTATCACAAAATTGAATAGGGAAGACTCCTGAAGCCCAAAGTCTCAAAACCTCTGTGAGCCATAGATCACAACGTGTATTGTGAACTGTTGATCCCCGCCTTTGTTTGGCTATTTGCGAATTTGACATTTGGGAGAAGTGTTGTGTGTTGTTGTTGGAACTTCTGAAGTCCGGAGCTTTGAAGTACCGAAGTTCCTGCCGTTAAAGAGATTATCCCATGGTTTTGGACCAAGGTCATGTGGAATACTCCATTGAGGTTATAAGACCCTCGCGAACATAATTTTACATGCAGGGAAAAAGGAAAAGGCATGTGGTGAAGATTTTCGAGTGTTCTATAAGATCTTGAGAGCTAATTCAACTCCTTAGTGTGAATGATCCTTAGACCAAGAGGTTGCGTGAGCCCCAAGAGTGGTGGGGGTTTAAATCAAGTGGTATCAGAGAATGAATTAAACTATGCAAGGAAAGGAAAATTTAGAATCATTTCTCCAAGGAGACGCAGAGAGAGACCAGTGGTCGATGCATCCATGGGAGAATAAATGATACAACTTCATGTGAGGTTGGACTACATGGAGACAACAAAGAGAAGATAACCTGAAGATGGTGATGTCAATGAAGATGAAAATGAATATGTAGAAGAAGAATAAGTTGTAGGAGAACAAGCAAGAGATGAGCGATTGCTGAGAGATTTTGTCAAGCTGGGAACCAGAGAAAAAATGGAAGTCCCAATGTATGAAGTCAATATGAATGTGGAATAAATGCTTAACTGGATAAGTTCTTTAGACAAATACTTTTACTATGAGGAGATTGATGATGAGAAGAAGGTAAAGCATGTAGTGACCAAATTGAAGGGACATGCAACTTTATGGTGGGACGAATTATAAGCTGACAAAAGGAACAAAGTTAAGTTTAAAATCAAGAATTGGGGTAGAATGGTAGCTAAGCACAAGTCTAAGTTCATACCCAAGAATTACCAGTTGAATTTGTTAAGGAAGTTGCAGAATCTGAGGCAGAAAGGTTTGTCGATGAAGGAGTACACCAAAGAGTTTTATAAGTTGAATATAAGAGTAGGACATAGGGAGAATGATGAAGAAAACATTGTTAGGTACATACATGGATTGAGGTATGAGATCCAGGATGAGATTAACATGATGAAAATGAGAACTGTGGAAGATGATTATCAGGTAGCCCTAAAGGCAGAAGAAACGTTGTCACGGAAGCAGAGTCAACGAAACAGAGGAAAGAGTCCTAACAGAGGAAGAGGGATTGTCAGAGAAAATTTCTAGAAGCCCAAAGGAGAAGATGGAAGATATAAAAGTAAGAAAGAGAGAGGAGGAATTTCTATAGGAGGACACTATGGAGGAAGAAACTATTTTCCCAGAGGAAGAGGAAGAGGTAGAGGAGGAGAATTGAAGTGTTATGCCTATGGAAAAACATGGAGCATGTCTTGGGAATGTCCTGAAAAGAAGAATGCAGGAGGTGGAGAAGCTCACATTTTTGAAGCATAGAAGAAGAATGTGGAGATAGAGATGAAGGCAGAAGCAATGCAAGAAGTAAGATCACTCCTGATGAGGAAAGTTATCGTAAATCCATAGAAAGAAGCATGCGAACTAGTCCAAAGGAACAATCTCTTCATAACTTCTTGCAAGGCCAGAGATAGGGTATGCAAGGTGATCATAGACAGTGGGAGTAATGATAACCTGGTATCCACGAAGATGGTGGAAAAACTAAAGTTGGAGATGACTGCACATCTGAATCCATACAAGGTGTTGTGGTTGCAGAAAGGACATCAAGTCATGGTAAGTTGAAAATGTAAAGTTGAGTTTAAAATAGGTGGTTATAGAGATGAATTTTTATGTGATGTCATACCTATGGACGTTTGTCATGTTCTATTGGGAAGATTGTGGCAATATGACATGAATTTCATACATGATGGAAGGAAAAATACTTATACACTTGAGAAAAATGGGTGTAAGCATATGTTGTTTCCAATAGAATATAAAGGAGTCAAAGAGGAAGCTAGTCCTAGTATACTTCTCATGAGTGGGAAGGAACTCTTGAAAGAAGTCAAGAAAGAACAAGAAATGCAGTTTGATGTTGTAGGTAAGGAAAGAGTCATCCTCACAATCACTTCTATGAATGATTTTCTTGTAACATTTCAGGAGTTATTGTATGAGTTTGTTGATATTGTGGTGGATGAGTTGCCTCACTCTTTACCTCCAATCAGGAGTATCAGTCACCATATTGACCTTATTCCAGAAGCAAGTTTTCCAAACAAAGCAGCATATAGATTAACCCCTCAAGAGAATGAATAAGTCAAGGAGAAAGTCCGAGAGTTGTTGGATAAAGGTTTGATCAGGAAAAGTTTGAGCCCATGTGAAGTACCAACTGTGTTGAGTCTGAAGAAGGATGGAGGTTGGAGAATGTGCACAGGTTCTAGAGAAATCAACAAGATAACCATCGAGTATAGATTCCCTTTACCCATAATGGATGATTTAATGGATTGCTTGAGTGGAGCTACTTATTTTTCCAAGATAGACTTGTAGAGTGGCTATCATCAGATACGGATGAGAGAGGGAGATGAATGGAAGATAGCATTTAAAAAAAATGAAGGATTGTATGAGTGGCATGCCATTTGGCTTAAAAAATGCCCCAAGTACATTTATGAGGTTGATGAATGAAGTGCTCAAATATTTTATTGGTAAGTTTGTGATTGTTTATTTAGATGACATAATAATTTTTAGTAAGACTGAAGAGGAGCATTTCAGACACTTGAAGATGGTGTTGAGGAGGTTACACCAGGAGAAGTTGATGGTGAATTTGAAGAAATGATCTTTTATGAATTTTTTTTTTATATATTTGGGATTCGTAATCTCTTCAAATGAATTGAAGATGGAGCCAGAGAAGGCGAGGGAAATAAAAGATTGGCCTTCTCCAAGAAGTGTGTTCAAAGTAAGGAGTTTTCATGGGTTGGCACGTTTTTATAGGAATTTCATCAGGAATTTCAGAAGTATTTGTGCACACATACTGGATACCATAAAGAAGGAGAAAATATCTTTTAATTGGACAAAAGAAGATGAGAAGGGATTTAGAGTGTTGAAAGAAAAGATAACAAAACAACCTATTTTAGTTCTGCCATATTTTAAGAAGACTTTCCATGTTAAATGTGATGCAAGTGGAGTGGCCATTGACATAGTTTTAAGTCAAGACAATAAGCATGTTTCTTATTAAAGTGATAAGTTGAATGATGTAAAGAATAAGTATTCGACATATGACAAGGAATTTTATGTTGTAATTCAAGATTTGAAAAAATGGAGGCATTATCATATCCCGAAGGAGTTTGTTTTGTATACTGACAATCAAGCTTTGCAGTTTATAACCAAACAAGAGAAATTGAACCAGAGACATGCCAAATGGGTAGAATTCATGCAGAATTTTACTTTTGTTATTAAGTATATTAGTGGAAGCTCTAACAAAGTTGCATATTCTTTGAGAAGGAGATGTTTGATCTTGCAGGAATTCCAACTAGAGACTTTGGGATTTGAACACTTCAAGGAGATTTATCAAGAAGACCTGGATTTCAAGGAAGAATATGAAGCATGTGATAATCCTTTGCTAAGGGATATAAATCAATGGTTGGAATATCTTATCAAAGACAGACTGTTGTTCAAGGGAACTGGGTTGTGTATCCCGAAATGCTAAATGAGGGATAATTTTCTAAAGGATAAGCATAGCGGAGGATTGGCTGGACATTTTGGTCATGATAAGACATATGTGCAGTTGAGTTCTTCATACCATTGGCCATGCATGAGGTCTGATGTGAAGAAATTCATGGACAGGTGCAAAATCTTCCAATACGCTAAAAGAAAGCAACATAACACTGGATTGTATCAACCATTTCCTATTCCATAGAGGCTGTGGGATGCTATATGTATGTATTTTGTTCTGGGATTGTAAACAACCCAAAGGGGAAGCGATTCAGTCTTTGTGGTAGTTGATAGATTTTCAAAAATGGAACATTTCATACCATGTCAGAAAATCAGTGATGTTACCCACATAGAAAATTTATTTTTCAAAGAGATCAACATATTGCATGGGTTTCCCAAGAGTATAGTCTCAGACCAAGATACTAAAGTTGTGGGACACTTTGAGAGAAATTTGTGGAAGAAGTTGGGGAAAATTTTGTCTTTCAGTGAACAAAATATCATCCTCATAAAATCAGACAGACTGAGGTAGTGAATAAAAGCTTAGGGAATATGTTAAGGAGTTTGGTCAGTGAACATAATAGTCAGTGGGATCAAATTTTTCCCCAAGCTGAGTTTACATATAATGACCCATCGAATAGGAGTACTGGTAAGAGCCCATTCCAAATAATATATGGAATGCATCCAAGAAGAATTTCAGTGTTGAGATATTTGGGATGAGGTGAATTCTGAAGTGCAGGAGCAGAGGATTTTTCTATAGAGATGCATAATTTTCATGATCAAATTAAAGGACAGCTACATGATAAGATCCAAAGATACAAGAACTGAATAGATCACAATAGAAGAGAAGTTAATTTCGAAATTGGAGATCAAGTCTTAGTGCACCTGAGGAAGGAAATATTTCTAAAGGGGAAATATAACAAGTTGAAGATGAAAAAGATAGGGCCTTGTAAGATCCTCAAAAACATTTCTACGAATGCTTATGAGATTGAATTGCCAGAGGACACTGGAATATCACCAATAGTCAATGTAACAGACTTATACCCTTACAGGATGGATGATAGAGAAGGGACAGGTGGTCAGGAGGAGATTCACTGGAAGTGACAAATGCTCATAGCAGAGAAGCCACAGATAGAGAATATTTTAATAAGAGGATTGCTAAGAAAACTGGGAGGAAAGTTTATTATGAGTGTCTGGTTAAGTGGAAAGATTATCCGACAGAAGATGCCAGTAGGGTAACTAAAACTGATATCCATCAGCATGGAGAGAGAGTGGAGGAGCTCATAGATAGGATTCCATGAATCTTTTTGTCTAGATGAGTATGATGCAGGATCATTTCCATCAACATTCAATGAAGCGAAGTGGGGGACAATTCAACATCCAGTGCACACATTCAAACTGGTTTGGATCCCAAGGAGAGCGCATGATCTTAATATTTTGAAAGTATTGTAATTAAATGCCTTTCAATATTTTGAGGCAAGAGCCATTGTATGAGACCACAAGAGATTGTAATATCTTTAATTAGCTGTAGAATTGTACAAATATTAAGCATCGACTCATATCTAGGTTGTAAATGTCCATTTATTGTAATAATGTTAGTAGGGGAATGTTTTAATTGCGATATGATAGAACTAAGATAGGATGGAGGGAAGGCTCGAGAAGCCCACTCATGTATAAATGTATGCAATATATTCCCAAAGAGGTTGTTAAAAAAATATTTTTGGAAATTTATAGAGAAGAAGCTGAGAGTTGCAAGAACTTTTGTAAATGTTTTTCTGAAGGAATATAACATAAGATATTTGCTTCACATGTTTGAATTTTCTTATCTTTGAGTTATTTGAGTAATGTTATGTTATCTTTTTTTATGTGTTTATATTCATGTGTGTATATTTCATAGTTGAATGAAAGAACCTTTGATGTTATGTAATTTTCAATTGTTTCTCTTCTAAAACCCTAGTGCAAGGAGTGCACAATGCCACACAAGGAGTGCGAAGGTAGAGTCATTTTTAAACTCAAAATCTTAGGAGACATAGTTTGAATTGTGTAGAGTGAGTGCAAGGAGTGCACATATACTCATTTGAGTATAAAATATCAGGGAGGAGGTCAATGCAAAGTGTGCATAGAGTCAAAAAAATTTTAAGTGTTTAGGAAGCTCAAGAGGAGAGGATGCTCAAGAGTGTGCAAAGCTTATGCAAGGAGTGCAGAAGGCAAGAATAGTCTAAGTGCTAGACTGTAAGCGAAGTGAAAAGTGTACGCAAAGGGTCGAGTCTCTTCAATATAAGATATTAGAAGTGAAGCGCAAGGCATGTGTCGGAGGTTTGAATCACTTGGATTGATAAAGTCAAGAGGAATTGTGAGGAGAATTCCTTGAAGGAAGGATTTACCTTGTTTGGAGGACAAGCAGACGAGATCCATTCAAGAGGAGCCAAAGCCTTTCACGACAATTGGATCTGGAGAAGAAGCACTGGTGTTAACCCTTGAAGTCCTTTGGACTTCACAGATTCAACTATTTTAGGGTCTGTATTGTGGAGGAGACAAAACTCTCAAAGTCTCAGAGACTGAAATTGATCTAGACAGTTGGTAGATGAGGGACAAGTGTCCACATATCAACAGTTATCTAAAATCCGACAATCCGATGAATTTGAAGTGTAATTGAAAGAAAGTGCAGAACTCCCGAAGCTCTGAAGCCCAGAGAAAATCTTGACCATTGGCGTCAGGGCCACGTGTCGACAGATTGCTAATGGTTTGGGAATCCGACAGTCTGGGAGAATGAAGGCGTAAAGTGTTCTGAATTGAGAATCCCCGAAGGTTGGAATCCATCTCAACCGTCCATCTATGTGGAAACGGGTATCGCTGATCATAACTCTTCGTTACTTCAGAGTTCGACGATCTGGGGAATTGAGTGTGTTGACATCTCAGAACTCTCGAAGCCTAGAGTTCCGAAGTGGATCACAGTCGTCGGTTGCAGGAGAAGTGTGGATCGTTGATTCAGAAGCACTTCGAAAGTTCTCCAATTCGACGTTTGGAAAATTTGGAAGTTGTTGCAGTGAGAGTTCCCGAAGCATGAAGCTCTGAAGATAGAGAGCGCAAAGTAGTTCACCAGTTCGACATTAGGAGGTTTTGGAGTGTTGTACCATGGAAATCTATAAAGATTGGAGACCAGAGAAAGCATGGACCATCGATATGAGGTGGATGGTAGTCGTCCGATCTGCAAATTCAAAATTCACACATTTGAAGGTATCGCACAATTGAACATGGAAGACTCCCGAATCTCGGAGTTCTGAAACCTCTATGAGTCATAGATCGCGACGCATATTGTGAACTGTTTATCCCCGCCTTTGTTTGGATATTCGCGAATTCAACATTTGGGAGAATTGTTGTGTGTTGTTTTTATAAATCCCAAAGCCCGGAGCTCCAAAGTACCAAAGTTCCTGTCATTAAAGGGATTATCCCACAGTTTTGGCCCAAGGTCACGTGGAAGACTCCGTTGAGGTTACAATACCCTCGCGAACGTAATTTTTCCCGCAGGGAAAAAGGAAAAGGCCCATGGTGAAGATTTTCAAGGGTTCAATAAGAGCCTGAGAGCTAATTCATCTCCTTAGTGTGAACTTAGAATAGAAGGTCACACGAGCCCCGGCAGTGGTGGGGGTTTGCATCACTAGTATTTTACAACATTTAGTGTAAATTTGTATTATATTAAAAGAGGAGTACCACCTCCCTAAAAACACGAGAGGATTTATCCTCGTGCTGTTATCTTTAATACCATGAACATAAACATGTACTTAATAATTGGATGTAAATATTTCAACAATCCACCAATCTTGCACAAGTTTGGTCAATCTCATCATAAAGATAATGCATAGTTTTTCTTTGTTTCACATAAAACTATTTAATGGTTATGTTTTGGATGAAAAACATTATTAAGCTAGGTGGAATTTTCTGAATTGTATGTTCTTGACTAAATTGAGATATGAACTTGCACAAAATGAACCTTGTTGACATCACAAAACCCAAAATTGGGATTTAGAACAATGAGAATTGTGATGTTGTTCATTCAATTTATAGCATTATCAAATCTTCATTTTTTTGTTCTCCAAAATTATCATTCTGATTTTCTTAATTTCATGCATTTTTATCTATCACTCTCTTTCACCTTTTTTTTTCTTGTTTCTAATAGTATTGACATCAGCGCGACCATACTTTGCAAATATTTTGAGAATGCCCCATATCTCTCTTCTCCCTCGCTTGATCTCAAGCCCAAGATCAATAAAATGTATCCTTTGTAGCATTAATGTTTGTAACAATATTTTTGGTGCTCGGTTGGATTATTAAGAAAGTTAGGGAGAAGGTAACATAATTTTTATTATCATCAAACTTATGCATTAGGGATTATGCTCTAACATCCCACTCTTTCATGTATTTTCGCATGGCTTGAGAGATAAAGTGAACAATCAATATCCTTAATAAAACTAACATACTTGGTGGTCTCCATGAGTAATTTCTTTTAGTTTTGTGTTTCTATGGATCTTCGGAAGCTCCAAATAATAAACATCTTAATCTAAATAATAAGCAATGGATCTAGATTGTCATGTTCCTAGAGGCCTATAATGGATTGTTTTTATAGTATTTTGATAGAATTATCACCCTTCAACAACACCCTCAATATCAACTTCAATTTCTCATTTTCTAATGAGATCTACAATGAGCATGACTCCCATCTGGGGTATGCTCAAAATATGAATACAAGATGCACTTCTCATGCATCATATGTGTACATAGATTACATCATCTCTTATATGGGTGTTCACAAAAATGTATGATTTTGTGATTATGTCTAAAGTATTATATTATCATTTTTACCACTTTAAAATTCCTCGAAACAAAACATGACTGAATATTTATGAACTTTTATTATTATTAATAATATATATATATATATATATATATATATATATATATATATATATATATATAATACATTAAAAAATTATATTTTAAATTAAAATGAATACTTATTATTATTTTTAATTGAAATTTTAATTTATTTATTTATTAGCTAAGTTATAACATTTTAAATAATTGAAAGAGTCATATTTTATTTAAAATATTTTTTTCAAAAATATATGTATCTAGTTTATTCTTGTCAATACAATTATTTTTTCAACTTTCCATCATGAAAATGTTCCACTTAAAATGAAAAATATTTGATTAGAATTTTTATTATTATTAATATATAAAACTCATTAAAAAGTTATATTTGAAATTACAATGAATGATTATTATTTCTTTGTATTGAAATTTTAATTTATTTCTTTGTTAAGTGTCTAACATTTTAAATAATTGGAAAAGCAATATTTTATTTATATATTTTTTTTCAAAAATATATATACCTAGTTTATTTTTGTCATACAACTACTTTTTAAACTTTTTATCATGAAAACATTCTACTTAAAATTAAAAATATTTGATTAGTGATAGACATCAACAACCTTCTTCATTTTATAAGGAATAATATTTTCTATATTTTTTTAAATTTCCTCCTTCATTTGATAAGGAACAATGTTTTTTATATATATTTTTAAAATTTTTTAAGTTCTAAAAAATGACTACATTCAAAAATAAATTTTAAACAACAAAAAAAATTAGTAATTTTGTGAAAATTTATATCGTATCATTCTAAAAAAAATTCTATTTAACAACATTATTTCATTATTTTTAAAGATACTGTCGATTCGTGAGAAACATTTGATTGATAGTCCAATAGATGTTTGTCCACATGTGTGGGGTCCTAGCGTCCGAATCGAAGAGGTGGAAAGTAAAAGGGCCGGGAATCCGCGGATTTTAAAATCAAAGACTTATGATTATGAAGACATGCGGTACTTACAAAATGACAACCGGGTTCGATGATCTTGCTTTCATCTGAAAAGTATAATCTATGAATCATATTCTAAATCTTTCTAAAAAGTATACACATAAAGTATGAATTTGAGTCCGGAGACTCCAATATTAAATGGCGGCGGCGTGTTTCGAATGATAATAGGTATCGAAGTTCAATGGATGCGAATAACAGCACGTTCAAGATAAGGCTGTTCTAGGGTTCCACACCTCACGAGTTTAAAAAATGAACCCTCGCTCTTAATCTTCCCTATAAATCTAACTCGCCACTGAAAGTTCTCAGTCATCTTAAAGGCCAGTCAATTTCATCGAATTGAATCGGGTAAGGCTCTATGTTGCCATAGCAAAATATGAAATGATTTTGTTCAATGGACTTAATTTTCTGCTAGATAAGGCGAGCTTAACTACGCCAATAATTTGATCAACAATTTAAAAGTCGGATTGCTTTATTGTTACAGGAATACTGATTATTCTTTGGATTTGGATTTGGATTTTTGCAGTTGATAACACCAATGTTCACATAACGCAACAGGATCGAAGAATCTATTACATATCAAAGAAAAGGCAAATATGACTCCGGCGGCTGTTTTCCTCTCTATATTTGTCATTCTATATGGTGGCGCTGTGAATGCCCTGCCAAGTCCCGTGGCGGGTCTTTCGTGGACGTTCTACAACACGAGTTGCCCGTCATTGGAGTCGATAGTGTTGCAGCGCATGGCAGTCTATTTGAATGCAGACATTACACAGGCTGCAGGATTGCTAAGGCTCCACTTCCACGACTGCTTTGTCCAGGTATATATTACCATACTTACATTATTAATGTTGGCTTTATTGACAGCTGCTTGTGTGTTCCTTGATATTCCTTGAAGCGGGCACATTTATTTACTCATGCATGTAGCTGTTTCATATTTTATGAACTTCGATCTTCTACTTAGTTTTTAGGGATAAAGAGAAAGAAATTGAGATGCAATTTTTTATTTATAACACATAATAATTGTAAATTTTTTCATGTTCTTTCTATGTATTAGAGAAGATGTTTAATCTTCTAATCTTTTTAATCCGTTTTATTAAGGAAAACCAATGCCAACAAGTGAAATACCTTCCTACTATTAATAAAATACTTTGCTATTAATTAAGATAACTTATTGGTTACAGGGATGCGACGGGTCGGTGTTGTTGAACGCAACGTCGGGCGAGCAAACAGCTGCGCCCAACTTATCACTGAGAGCACAGGCTTTCAAGATTATCAACGACATCAAAGAGAACGTAGAAGCCGCCTGCAGCGGAATTGTGTCGTGTGCCGACATTCTTGCCTTARCSGCCCGTGACTCCGTTGTGATGGTAACTAATTTCATTTCTCTGCTGACATTGCCGTCAAGATTAATTTTATTTGTCTGTAATTAATGCTTGGGATGCATTTGATTAATATGTGTTTTGGTGAAGGCTGGAGGGCCGTTCTATCCCATACCATTCGGCCGCAGGGACAGCCTTACTTTCGCCAATTTATCGACCACTCTCGCCAATTTGCCYAGCCCGGCCTCCAATGTAACGGWGCTTATCAGTGTTTTGGGTCCCAAAGGCTTGAMTTTCACAGATCTGGTGGCTCTCTCAGGTACTGTTAGCTAATAAACATCTTTCCTTCTACCTTTTCTAATCTTTGTGGARATTGCAATGTTCATGACAAACTCCGTGTATTGATTTGTGTGCAATATKATTATTATTTTGTGTGTGATCAGGAGGACATACAATTGGCAGAAGCAACTGTTCCTCCTTCGAAAACAGACTATATAACAGCACCACTGGTGTAAGTATGTAGGATTCCACTTTGGACCAGAGTTTCGCTCAGAGTCTTTACCTCACCTGCCCTACCAATACCACTGTTAACACTACCAACTTGGATATTCGCACTCCAAATGTGTTCGACAACAAATACTACGTCGATCTGGTAAACAAACAGACCCTCTTCACGTCCGACCAGAGCCTCTACACCGACACTCGAACTCGCGACATTGTCATCAACTTTGCGGTGAACCAGAGCCTATTCTTTCAACAGTTTATACTCAGCATGCTCAAAATGGGGCAGCTCGATGTCCTCACAGGAAGCGAGGGAGAGATCCGTAATAACTGCTGGGCTTCCAATCCTTCAACAAACTCTATCATGGATCTAGAGGCATCTCGGGAATCGTCATACTATTCTATGTCGGATTAGGCTATTTAAGATCCACAGGTTGTTTCATAGGTTTAAGATTTTTTCACTTAATTATATTTTTGGGTGAACTTATATATATGTACTTGTCTATTCGAAACCCTATTTAGCTTTTTGCAGTAAACTTTTCTCCTGTGTCCTATTTATGGTAGTGTATATGGCCCTCCTATCAATTATCAATAATTATATTCCGAGTGCTACATTGTGTAGCCTTGCATTACCATTATATGCGAGGCAAAAGATCTTTGCATCTCTGTACATTCGTTCTTAATCTCGAGCATGCCCCATAAAGTTGGCTGATTAAAAATAAAAAACTTTGTGCTCTTTTTTAACCAATGCCCCCATAAAGTTGACAGATTAAAAAAAAAAAAAAAAAAAAAAATTGTACTCTTTTTCAGCCAATGTCATGAAAAGCCAATGTCATGAAAAAAATGTAAGATTGTTGTTATTTTAATCAATCATGTCACTACACATATAAACAAAATGTACACAAACAAAATGAAATGGTAATTGTATTTTAGTATTATTTAAAAAGTTTTTTTTTTTTAAAAGCCACTTTAAAAACTTCTTTAAAAAATAAAAACTTAAAAAAAAATATTATAAAAGTATTTTAAGTTTAACTTGATTTTAGATTTTTAAGTTATAAAATTAACCATTAACTTTGTGGTTGATAATTTAATTTTACATTGTCATCCAGGCACAACACTTAATTTGTGGTTGGACCTTCTAATTACCCAAATCTACAATCAAATTAAGGATGACCACAAGGTACAACATTAATGATTTACATAAAAACTCATATAAAAAAAAATTATAAAAGTATTTTTAAGTTTAACTTGATTTTAGATTTTCAAGTTATAAAATTAACCATTAACTTTGTGGTTGATGATTCAATTTTACATTGTCATCCAGGCACAACACTTAATTTGTGGTTGATCCTTCTAATTACCCAAATCTACAATGATTTCCTCACCTTACTTACATGTTTATGAACTTGACTTTAATCACAATGTTATTAGACTTTGTTTAATGTTTTTGACCATAATACATTAATTAATATAGTGAGTCTTATATATTACTAGCCCACATTACACTAAGTGGTCACTACAAATTTAGTAATCTTATCATTCTATTTAACTACCCTATCACATAATTAATATAGGAACTAACTTTAGTTAATATATAATTCACAATTCATATTAACTTAGTGACCCATATTCACACACATAATTAGTGAATATAATTATTATAGGAACTAACTACTATAATTCACAATTCATATTAACTTATTGAACCTTATTCACACACCTAATTAGTGAATATATGATAAGGATACATACTATAAACATAGTCATGGAGGTACATAACATGAGACCCCTTCAAAAAAATTCCATCACAATTTTCCATGGAGTAATAAATGCACAAATATAAGCATGAAGATCCCCATTACAATAATTAGGGCTAAATCCATTGTAAGACACTAGCTTGGACTTGGCAATACAATAATGCAATAAAGTCAATCACAACACACAAACTTTGCCAAGTGATCCTTAATTATCTCCTCTAATTGTCTCAAATGTGAAGAAGTTGGTAGATAGTATTCATTTATATCTAGAGCTTCTTCATTTCATAATATTTTAGGAATCTCATGTGTCTCTAATTTTGTCACTCTCCTTGAGTTCCTACCTTATAAACTTGTATATGGTTGCATGGCATGAATGACCTAGCTTGCATGAGGACACTAAGCAAGTGGAATTGATTGATTGTAAAATAAGGCCCCTTGCTTCAATCATGGATGACACTTCACTTAGAAATGGAGATTATTCATCATTGTAGATAGAACCAATGGTTTCCTTGCCTCATTGTCATCTCCTTAATCTAAATTAGGATTTGTTGCTAAACTAAACTCATGATTAGGCTCTTAATCATAAATAGGATGGATGTTTTCAAAACAGGGATCCGTACATTGATCATTGTCGGTGCTCCACTTGGAATGGAGATAATGTTTTTGAACTTCTTGGTGGGTCCTATGAGATCTGAGAGTTTTTCGTTTATTCTATTTGGTCTTTTATTTGTCTTTTGACTAGTCTCTTGATGAGGCCCTTGCTTAGACGTTGAAGGTACACATGGTTGATTTTTTACATCATCATTATGTATTTCATGCAAGTTTAGTGTTGATTGGTGTGTTAGATAGTTATCTTCTTATGGTTGATGGTTCATTGATATTGTTATGACCCAAGGGGGGCATATATATGACTAAATGTATATGATATGACCCCAAGGGGGGGGCATATATGGGCCTAAATTTACATGTAATGTGTAAATACATATGTAATAGGTTCAACCTAGTGATAAAGGGGCCTCATGCGCAAGTGTGAATAGCTATATATAAAAGATCATGTATTCATTATTTGGGTAGGAAAATTGTGAAGTATGAATGGTATTTGGTTCTTTGGAGGTGGTTCCCCTACTCTTTAAGGAGTTATTGTGTAAGTTATGTTAGGATATTTAGACACTTAGGAGTTAGTTAAGATCTACTTGATCTAATGTTTCATTAGGTAAAAGTGTGTTTCTTAGTGTGTTTCTTTAGTATGCATTTGTAGTTAGGAAATCTAACGGTCACGATATGTTCTTGACATAGATTGATCTGATGGTTCATATTCTCTTCGATCTTAACGACCATTGATCCATGGCTTACCACCCGATTGGTCCATGATCTCTATTTAAAGACCATGGAGGGTCATTTGTCGATGACCAATTGTGAGAAACTCTCTTGTAAAATCTCTTTGTAATCTTCTTCTTTTGCATTAATAAACTTCTCCAAGTGGTCGTGTTGGTTGGGGTCGTGGATGTTTCCCTGTAGGGGTTTTACCACGTTAAAACATCGGTGTGTTGATCTTTGATCTAGTTGTGTGAGTGGTTACTGAAGGTGTTCATCCTCTTTTGGAATACCTATTTTTTGAACATGGTATGAGAGACTGTTTGAAGACCCACTCATGTTGTAGATCGAGATCGTGAAGCCGAGTTGTCTCATCTCTATTTTCTGCAATTTTCATACATTTATGGGCTGAGAAGACTGTTTCGTTGCATCCGATGTGCTCATTTCTGTTAGGAACTCTTTTCGTTTCATTCGAAAAGGTTTTTTTTTCCCAAGATACGACCATTTCAGCCGGAACACACCTTTTTAAATTTTTTGTAGAGTATTATTTCAGTTTTATATTTTTTTTTTCCGGGTTGCTACTCTTTTATATATGCGTATTCTCTTTTCCCTGCGCTCTGTGCGATCTCAAAAAATAAAAAAACATATAGGAAAAGGTGCATTTTCCAGGTAAGCTAACCGAGATCTAACACTTATTGTCATCGAGCAGCGAAATTGTTTTCTTTTGTGAAAAGAGCTTTTTATGATCACACCCTCTAGGGCCGTCAACAACAACAACCCCAATCCTCTTGCTAAATAATACAATATGTTTTGCTATTCCACTTGGTTAAAAGTTGCCTTATTAAGTAAGAGGTCTTGAGTTCAAGTCTCTCTTTTTGTTACTTTTTTTGAAAAATTTCATGCTTCATTGTAAAGTGTATTTCACTTCAAGTATAAAAGTGAATCACTATAAGTAGCTTTAATATTTTAGAGTTATTTATTTTTCATGCATCTTTTATTTTATAAAGTAACTTCATTGTAAAAGTGATCCCCACTTATTTTTTATAAAAGTGGGTCACTTCATAAAGCAACTTACACCACCACGTGGTCCTTTGGTTACCATTTATGCTTTTTTTAAAAGGGCATAACTTTCACATCTGAAGTCTATTTTCAGTGCCAATTTTTTTAAAACCGCCTAATTTTTCGAGATCTTTCCATCCGGATCATCAGTCTCAGCTTTTAAATCAATATTATCTACATATTTAATATGGCTTCTTCTAGTAATATTTTTCTTACCAACACCAACTACTTCCAGTGGAAATCCCATATGGAGGATTTATTAAGAAGTAAATGCTTGTACCAGATTACCTTGGGAAAGGAAAAATGACCCACTAATGTTGATAATAAATTCAAATGGGATAATAGGAGTGATGAAGCACGTGAAATAATCAGAATGTCCATCTCTCCTGATTTAAGGTTCCACCTTAAATAAATTGATGACCTCGATGAAGCTTGGGAAAAGATTAAATTTGTGTTTGGTAAACACAATATTATTCGAGTACAACAACTAGAAAATCAAGTACTAACTTTAAGTCCAAGTGATTTTTCTTGCATTGAAGACTATCTATCTTAGTTTAAAACACTCAGAATTTTATGTGCAGAATGTGAGATAAAGATGGAGGAAGAACGTTGCATCTATCTTATTATTTCTAAGCTAGGTAGTGAATATTCAGTGTTTGTATCTACCTTTTTTTCCATGACAGAGGATCTAGGGGAATCTTATCAAAAACCCACTCTTGATTCCTTTGTGATGCTTTGATTAGAGAACAAGATAACATTGTACAACTTGGAGTGATCAGCACTGGAGGTACCTCCAACAAAGCCTTAGTCGCCCAACAGAAAGATAAACCCAAGAATCCCAAGAAAAAACTTCCTCTCCACAACAACAAGCAACATAAGGGTCCCAAACCCACTCAAACAACTTCAACTCCAAATGGTGACAAAGGAGCAAAATATAAAAATAAGAAGACTCACAGAGATTGCAACTTTTGTGATAAATATGGTCATGATGAGTTTAAATGTTTCAAGAAGATGGATGCTTTAGAAGCAGTGGTGAAGAAGCACAACATCAATATTCATTCTACTTCTTCTTCTTCTTCTCATGGACATGGACTTTCTTCTTCTGGTTTCTCCTTCAATACAACTTCTACTTCTTCTTCTGATGAGTGTCTTATTGATTCTGGAGCATCTTATCATATGGTTAAGGATAAATACATATTTTCTGCTCTAAATGAATGTAACACCAAGAAAAATTTTGTTGGTGATGATAGATCTCTTAGTGTTGTAGGATCTGGAGAAATTCAAGTAGATAATGGTCATTTCAAAGATGTATTATATGTTCCAAGTATTTATTGCAACCTTCTATCAATATATCAAATCACTTATTCAGGTCAAGGTAAAACCATACAGTTTTCACCTCACGAAGTTGTAATCAAGGATCTAAAATATCCTAAGAATGTTCTTACAACTGGAATTGTTGATGATATTACTAGGTTGTATAATTTTGACAACATTGGGTCATCATCTTCTTCATCAATTTTTGTTGCTCATAGCAATGACTTAAGAAAACTTTGGCATGAGCGGTTTGGTCATATAAACTATCGCTCATTGCAGTAACTATGTAATTAACAGATGGTGACTGGTATTCCTCCTATTTCATGCAGAGATGGTGGTTGTTCCGGTTGTGTTCTCGAAAAACATCATCGAGACAATTTTGACAAACGTGCCTCTTGGCACATCTTAGGCCCTTTGCAGCTTGTTCACAGTGATTTGTGTGGTCCACTTTCTTCTCCTTCTTTTTCTAGGTGCAAGTATTTCTTAACCTTCATTGATGAATTTTCCAAACATACTTGGATTTACTTCTTAAAACTTAATAGCGGAGTTTTTGAAAAGTTTTTGGCCTACAAGACCCTTGTAGAAAAGCAATCTCGACATCAAATTCAAAGGTTAAGAACAGATAATGGAGACAAATATGTGAACAACAATTTTACAAGTTATTGCACTACACAGGGCATCCAAATGCAACATATTGTTCCATATACACCACAAAAAAATGGTGTTGTTGAGAGAAAGAACCACACATTAAAATAAATGGCTAATTGTATGATCCAATCTAACGAAGTAAGTCTAAAGTATTGGGAGAAATCCATAAACTATGCAAATTACATAGTAAATCACACTCCCACAAAGGCTCTTAAAAATATAACACGGGAACAAGCTTGGACTAAAATTAAACTACATGTCACTTCCGTGTATTTGGCAGTATAGCACGGGCTCACATTCCCGATGAGAAAAAGAAAGCATTGCATCCTAAAAGTGAGAAGTGTATATTTGTTGGTTATTCTGAAGACGTCAAAGGTTATAGACTTCTTCAACCACAGTGTAATGAAGTTATTATTAGAAGAGATGTTAAATTTGATGAAAATCTATTGGCCTATGAGCCTAATTGGACGATTGTGCCTTCTTCGGCCTGCGATCCATCTTTGGCATTTGTGCCTTCTTCGACCTGCGATCCATATTCGATGCTTGTGCCTTCTTATATTCCTTTTTTGGTTTATTCTTCAGATGATGATAGTGAGGATGAAAATCCACCTCTAGATGAGTCCTTTGAACCTGAACCAGCCCCAACTCCACCACTTCCTAGATGGGTTCGTTCAACATGAGAATCAGCTGGTGATCTTGTTGGTGATCCTTCAGATCATCATTAGACACTTCACAGTTCCAATGAGCCTCTTCTATTTTGGCTCAAGTTTCACAGACTCATGATCTAGAGACATTTGCAAAAGCTTTAGGTCATCTAGATTGGGATACAACAATGAATGA
This sequence comes from Picea engelmannii, assembly GCA_009831015.1. Classification (NCBI taxonomy): domain Eukaryota; kingdom Viridiplantae; phylum Streptophyta; class Pinopsida; order Pinales; family Pinaceae; genus Picea; species Picea engelmannii. Next base: position 511,287 of record ML780081.1, on the reverse strand, counting down.
AGAGTATCATTCTTTAATGGAAAACAATACTTGGGATCTTGTACCTCTTCCCAAATGAAGAAAACCTGTAATATGTAAATGGGTCTATAAAACTAAGTATGCATCAGATGGAAGTGTTGAAATACACAAGGCTCAGTTAGTATCCAAAGGATTTTCCCAAGTTGAAGGAATTGACTAAAATGAAACATTTTCCCCTATAGCCAAAATGAATTCCATCCTCCTTGGTCTTACCCTTGTTGCCTCACATAAATGGGAAGTCCATCAGATCGATGTTAAATCCTCCTTCTTGCATGGATATTTGCAAGAATAAATCTACATGGAACAACCTCTTGGCTCTGTCCAGAATGAGTCTAGCCTTGTTTTTCTCCTTAAGAAATCTATTTATGGTCTTAAGCAAGCTCCCCAATATTGGTATGCCAAAATGGACAAATTTCTTATTGCCACTAGATTCTCTAGATGTCATTATGATCCTAATGTCTATATCAAGAAAGTAGGAATCCATCTCATAATCCTTCTCCTTTATGTTGATGACCTTATCCTTACTGGCAGTGACTCAAAAATTTTAAACCATGTGAAAACCATCCTTAAAAAGAAATTTGAAATGACAGACTTGGGATTTTTTCACTATTTCCTTGGCCTCCAAGTTTTGCAAAATAATGAAGGAATTTTTCTTTCCCATTATAAGTATGCTTGTGAATTTCTTCATCGCTTTCACATGGAAAATTGTAAGCCATCCTCTTCTCCATTTTATTTTGGACTCATGCTTGTTTCCACCTGTATTTCTCCCATAGTTGATGCCACCATGTACCGTCAGTTAGTTGGTAGGCTCTTATACTTGACTCGTACCCGTTCTGATATTTCCTTTGTTGTTGGTCTTGTTTCCCATTATATGCAAACACCCCATGAAATCCATTGGAAAGCAACTAAAAGGATACTTCGCTATGTCTGTGGTACATTTTAGTTTGGGATACATTACAGTTCATGGGGGACTCCTTTATTGGTTGGTTTCACTGATTCAGATTGGGTCGGTGACCTTGATGATCAGAAGTCTACTGCAGGTTATGTTTTCAGCCTTGGTTCAGGACCTGTCACTTGAGCCTATAAGAAACAACAGTCAATTGCACTTTCTTTAGCAGAAGCAGAGTACCGAGCAGTGGTAAATGCAAGTCAGGAAGCCTTGTGGATTCGAAGGATCTTTTCAGATTTTGGATTCCAATAACAACATTTGACTAGCCTATGGTGCAACAATCAGAGTGCCATCAAGCTTGCCAAATACCCAGTTCAACATTAGTGAAACAAACACATCGAGCTACACATGCACTTCATCAGAAATATTATTCATGATCAAGTTATTGAAGTGATATTTTTCCCTATAGAAGATCAAGTTGCAAACATTTTCACAAAGTCTCACGGAAGTGAAGTTTTCCAAAATTCAATCTATGTTAGGAGTTCAGGAAGTTGTCATCAAGGGGGGATAGGATCTAATTACTCCTTCCTTCTCCTATTGTGTCACTATTGTAAATCCTTCAATTCTATCCCAAGTTGTTCTTAAGGGGGGATGTTAGGATATTTAGACGCTTAGGAGTTAGTTAATATCTACTTGGTCTAATGTGTCATTAGGTAATAGTGTGTTTCTTTAGTATGCATTAGTATGCATTTGTAGTTAGGAAATATGATGGTCACGATATGTTCCCAACATAGAGTGATCCGATGGTTCATATTCTCCTTGATCATAATGACCATTGATCCATCGCTTAACACCTGATTGGTCCATGATCTCTATTTAAATAGCATGGAGGGTTATTTTTCGATGATAGTTGTGAGAAACTCTCTTGTAAAATCTCTCTGTTATCTTTTTCTTTTAAATTAATAAATTGCTCCAAGTGGCCATGTTGGATGGGGTTGTGGATGTTTCCCCATAGGGGTATTACCATGTCAAAACATCGGTGTAGTGATCTTTTATCTGGTTGTGTGAGTGGTTACTAAAGGTGTTCATCCTCTGTTGGAATACATGTGTTGTTGTATCTATCTTGGAGTTGTGCTCCATGCTCACATTGTGTACATGGTGTGTAATTCTATTATTTTATGATGTTTTGATCATTTTGGTTCATTACATTTTGTATCAGAGAACCAATCTTGGGGTTTTTCTCCTCAAGATAGTCATTTTTTCATTTTCACTATAATGTTTTCTTGGAGCATTTTCAGAAGGAGAAACCTGGAGAATATTTATAACGTGTATCAAAGTACTTGTGGTACGAATTTTAGCTTATGTATCATTGTACTTTCAGAGATATACTCTGTGGAAGATATGGTATCTCACTAGTCCTATTGACTAGCCTCAAAGTTTGCTCTTGAAGACATGGACTTGGATGTAAACATTAGGGATATAGAATTCCTTGACAGGAGCAAAAATTTCTACACAGGAACCAATTATTTTTGAAGAAGAATCTATAACCTTGCATAATGCTCCATTTTATAAAGGTTCAAAGAAATTAGTCTTTGAAAAAATTCATTCAAAAAATAAAAAAGTTCAGGGAAAGTCGAGCTTGGAATTTGACCTAAATGGAATTCCACCATATAGAATTGTACGAATTCATGAAGTCATAGGTGAATCCCTTAAAATATCAGTTGATGAAATGCAGAATGAAAATTCCATTTTAAAAGAGAGACTTAAATAATTATAGAATGCTCTAATGCCACCTCCCATATTTGATAACCCAATTGCTACAATGTAGCCCTGGAAAAGCTTTGATGGAACACCAGAATCTAGTTCAAGATTCTGAGGAACATCAAGCTTACTTTTTTTTGTCACAATATATGTTGGAGAAAACATTAAGAAAATAATGTCTCTTATTGTTGAGGATTGGAAATTGGCAAACAATTTGATTTCCTTGGGATCTAGAATCACAAATTTGAGACAATATCTATAGGCCAGCCTTGAAAATGATGAGGAATTTTATAAAGGAGTTGTGACCACCTTTTTTATGAAAGTTTCAAATATGGGTGATTTGAAAATAAAAGAAGAAGACTTGCCTTCTTCAGTTCACATTAAAAAACACAAAGGATGCTAGATTAATATAATCAAATGTTTAAAAGAAATATTGGTTGATTGTGACACTATAAGTGTCAAAAAGGGAGAGTGTTATATAAAGTTAATTGATTTGGATCTAGATCAAAAAACTGGAGAAGTTGAAGACCCAAAATTTGTATTAAATTCTATATTTATGAGAAAGCAACAATTTGAGGAAAAATTGTTGTTATTGAAACCTGCATTAGCTGAGACTTTTAATAGTTTGAATGAGTATTCATAGTTATAAGATGAAATTTGGTTAGTTGGCTATGTGAACAAGAATGGAGATATTGAAGATGTTTTACATCAAATTTCAATTGATTTCTAAGATCTTGAAAATTCATTATTTTATATAAAAGTAAGGCATGAGATAATTGTTGTTCTTATGAGATATTATATTTAAAGTTGGTTAAATAATTCCTTAATCAAAATAACTTAACTAGATAAACAAGTGAAAGTTACAATCGGTCAAGGAATCCCAACAAATGAGAATAAAAAATGCACCTCGGTGGCAAGAGAGAGAGAGAGAGAGAGAGAGAGAGAGAGAGAGAGAGAGAGAGAGA
>ML780081.1:473299-507445 GCA_009831015.1 Picea engelmannii | reverse complement strand
GAGAGAGAGAGAGAGAGAGAGAGAGAGAGATCCATCACAATGAGTTGTTGGAATACTGAGCAGAGTGGGGGGGGGTGTTGAATCAGTATGAGAACTTTTTACCACTTTTAATAACAATATATAAACTTCAACTTTATCAATAGTTTATCATCTATGATTTCATTCAATATATTATGAGCATATAACCATAAGCAATATCATTCAACAACATCACATCAAATACACAATACACTAGAATGTGCATGGAAACCAAAATGGGAGAAAACCACTAAATACTTTCTTATATATCAAAGATTATATTCACTAGAAGCACCAACTTCCCAATTCTCTAGCTACAAATCGAAGGAGGCTGCAACCCCCTATTTACAAAATCCAACCTAAAGGAATCTACAACTCCCTGATTTACCAACTACATCTCGAAGGAGGCTCCAACCCCTTATTTTACAGGCTCCAACCTGAAGGAAGCTCCAACTCCTTGAGTTCTTTGGCTCTAACCAAAAGGATGCTATGACCCCCTAATTTAATAGCTCCAACCTAAAGGAAGCTCCAACTCCTTGAGTTCTTTGGATCCAACGGGAAGGAGGCTACAAACCCCTTTCCTTGCCTCGTCCTGCTAACCTGAAATACAAGTGTAGACCAAACTATCACTACCACTAATATTTTCACTGATATATCAATAAACCTATAATCATCATATCAGTGTCAACCTATCACTCTCAACCTGTCACTATCACATAAACTTGTCATTGTTACATCAACCTATCACATAAACCTGTCACTGTCACATCAAACTGTCGCTATCAAAGTCATTGACATAACATCATCAACCTATCACCACCGTTTATATTCATCATCAACAAAACTAGATCCATGATTACCAAGAACACTTCTCAATTAGATTCCCAATATCACCAAAACATGCCTACAATCATGTGCCAAATGTGTTCTAAGCATGTACCAAGATCACCATCATATCATCACTATATATGTGTCTCAACCATGTACCAAAACATCAATGATATGCAACCAACCATATACCTCAAGAATATGCCAAACCATGTACCATGTACCAAGCATCAACCATGTACCAAATCATGCATCAACCTGTACCATACCATGCATAAAACCTATACCATATGATGCATCAAAATTGTACCATACCATGTTCCAATACCTGTACCATATCATGTATAAAAAATGTACAACAACATGTATCATATCATCAACCATGTACCATTATGTGCCATAAACCATGTACCATGAAGTGTACCTCAACCATATACCATATCACTCATGATATATCTCAATCATGCCATATATCATGTACCAAAAGATATCATCAATGAAGTGCCTCAAAGAATATACCAATGTCTGAACCAACATACCCAAGACATGCCTCAAGCATGCTCCACAATATCACCAAGATACAACCTCATAACATACATATACACATGCCTTTACATTTTGTAACTGACCTGCTACCTTAGATCCTAATACATAGACTCTCCCGAGCTTCAACAACCTGGTACAAGCATCTCCATTTAAGACTTTTCACAATCTTCACATATCCGTGAATTTCTCTTCTACTACCTATGGATATCCATGCCTTGCTCAACTACGATCCACAGATGGACACGCCCTGCTGGACTGTAACTCGCAAATAACCTCTAAATCTAGGGTTATCACTTTTTCTATAGCTCCGAGACTTTTACCTTCGACCTTCCTTCACAACCTCCGTCTTTCTACCTCATATTCAACCTCATATTTACCAATAGACCAAAATTTCTTCACAAGATAGATAATCAATAGAGTTTTGTGTGTGAATGTTCTTATGAAGGACTCCTTGAGGTGTACTTATAATTTTTCTAAGTAACCTCTTTCCTTAACTTTAGGGCTTCTTGAACTTTCTTGTTACAACCACTTTACCCTTTCATTAATGACTTGTAACCAATTAGGGGCTTCTTAACCATTCTTTGGGGCTGCCAACTTCATGAGGCAATATCTCCCTAACCATCAGGGACCACGTGACATACCACATACCGTTGGAAATGGCATGACACATACTATCCATATATGAGGGTGTTACCTGCATCTACAATGTCCTTCACGCCCTTATTACTCAAACAAATTTGGGTTCCATAAACACACCGTTGAGGCTTCATGTATACTTCATCAAATGCATCCATCACATCTATTAACATCAACCACTTATGCTAACATCAATGAAAACTGACTTACCATCAATATTGACCACAAATTTGGGGCATCTTGACTTCTCCATGGGTTGACATCAACGACAACAAAATTTACAACAATATCCCCCTTTGGCATTGATGGAAAAACTTATACTCCAAACATTGATGGAAACAATTATACTCCAAAACTCATGCTTTCCCTGTGACCATTGCTCCTCATCAATGTTTCTCACCTTATGTTTTTCTCTCCCCCTTTGAAATCAATTGAAAAGGGTATCTTTCTTTGGGTTTTCTCTTCCTGTCTTCATTCTTTTGTTCTCTCTCTCTTTATCTTTCTCTTTCCACCCCTTTGATAAAAGAGTAACTCCCTTTGACGATATACCTTCTATGAAAATTATCTCTTTGTCTTCATGCGCTCCCCCTATCTTCATTCTTCGGATATTTTTTTTTCTTCTCTTCCCCTTTCGCATAAGGGTAACTACTTCTAATGATTCATCTCCCCTTGAATTTTATGCAATATGTCGTGTAGATCAATGTGAGGCTTCATATGCTCTTCCTTTCTTCTCTTCTGGTATTCTTGTCCATTGGTTCTTCCTCTTGTAATTCACTGACATATATATAAAGTATTCAAAGTTAAATTTATTCAATACTTGTATTCACATATTTTTGGCTTCATCATGTTCACTTCTTAGACATCAATGACCACACTACTCAACAATTTTCCTTTGTCAATATAGCTTCTGCTGATAGTTTCTCTTCCTTGTTTTGCTATGCCTTTCACTACTTTCCTTCCTTTGACTAATTGATTCCACTAATTCCAATTGTTAATATGCTTTCATCCACTATCATATATATGTCTAATCCTACCAAAGATCTCATGAATCCATATCTATTCATATGTTATAAAACTGTTCATGATTCTTCTACTCAACTACAAACAATGTTGACCCATCTATTGCAACTTGTTAGCATCAGAAGTCACCCCTGGATTGCAGCAAGAGTAGAGCCTGACACCCATCAGTTTATGTCACGATTTGTTTAATGGGGTGATCAAATGGAAGTTAACTCAAAACGGTATTGTTCTAACTCCGAAACTAGGCCAGACATACATGGGAAAATGAGGTCTTAGATAAACTTCAGACAGTGAGGTAGTAAGGGCGAGTAGGGGGAGGACTTGTATTAGAGAGATGCAAAGGTCTGTCGTAAACCTCAGGTTTCTAACAAACTGTTGAAGAAGGCATCTAAATGCAAGATCTTCTTACATTCAAACATAGAAAACCATAGAATACTATGATGCCACAATAAATCCTTTATCATAACATAATTGCAATAATTTGTGCGAATCCGTCGATCACGAACTCTCTCAGTATGAGATGAAAACTAGATGGAGTGAGAAGATTGTCTGTCATTAAACAAGAAATCTTACATACATATGCATAACCAGAGAACTAGAGTGTCTATTAAAACTTTACAATCAGGATCTTCGCTCTACCATCGATAGATTACAAAATACAAAGAATGAGTTTATATACTCAGAGAAAATCGCCTAACATCGGTGTGCTCAGTCCTCTAAGGCTTGGTGTCCCTTCAGCCAAATTTTGATGGGTATTCTTTGTCAGACGCCACCTTAACTGTGCGTGGCTCCTGCAAGGGTAGTAGCTGAACCATTAAGTGTCGAGCTAGCGTGTGCAGACTTCCTCTGGCTAGTTGAGGACTCGGCATGGCTTCTTTGGAAAATTTGGTACGCAGGACCCTCTCGAGCCAGACTCTCCATACCTTACAGTTAATGCATGAGGAGAGGTTTCAACCACCCTTTCTCACCTTCATTTACTCCAAGCGACAACTAGGATTGAGATCAGATCCGATGGCGCCTAGAGATCGTGATGATCCACTCTATGACTTAACTTGACGCCTTTGGCTCTTCTTGCACAACTCTTTTATTTTCCAAGTGACCACGGGCTGTGACCACATGTTCATTCTCAACGATTATTTTTGGCATTCGCGAATGGGAAGGGGTTGATCCTTTCTCCTTATAATCACGATGAGCGAAACGTTGAGATGGCTTAATTGGGCGCCATGCGTCCCATTAGATCTGACGGCCCTGAACTCACTCGGTGATGTTGTGGGCCCGGGTCTTGGACATTCCTGACACCTCGCACATCGGGAATATGATGGAACTGCTCCTTGTGCCTCGAACTCGCGATGGGAAAAACAGTGAGGAACCTAATCGCACGCCAGGTGTCCCCTGTGTTTAAACGGCTGAGATCGCTCCGTGATTCTGCGGGCCCGACTTTTAGCGCTTTCGAAGCTTCGAGGTTCAAGGTTTCGCGGTGTAGAATGACATGAAACTCTCACCCTTTGAACTCCCGAATGCTGAAACACCGACGTGGCTAGATCTCGTGCCACGCATCCTCCGAATGGACGACTGCTATCCTTCCCTGCACGCAATATGGGCACTATCCATTGTGCTAACCTCGGCGCAACTTCGTTCACCGCGATTTCCTGCCAACCGTTGATCTGTTCCTTTGGATGAATCTTGATCGCTGAAATCAGATTGCTTGCTCGCTTGATTTAAGCCTGAAATGTACTTCTTCTGTGAGCTGCGCTCAATGCTTATGGCTGCGGCCTTTGAATAGAGCTCATCTGTCCGGTCTTCAAAAATCCACTTCTATGCGTCTACACCAGAAGCCTAAAATCAGAGAGGAAAACACCCCTATATAAGAAATGTTGCTAACATTAGGCTCCATGGGGGATAGAGTCGTCCCTATGATGCTCTAAGGACTCATTTTGCAGTTCCAGTGCCTTGTTGTTGGGCTATGGGGTCATTTACTAAGATGAAAAATAAAAATAAAGATAAACAAGGAACCAAAAGGACAATATTTACAAACAAAGGAGCCATCGAAGGCTCAGACAAAACATTTCTTTAGAAAATGCCCATTTACTAGGCTATTGAAAACTTCTTCACCCTCCAAATCCTACAGCTGATATGTGTTATTTGAGAAAACCTCAAAGATTTTGAAGGGCCCGATCCATAGGGCTTCAAATTTGTCGTGCTTTGCCCTTATCTTATTTAGGAGCATCCCATTTCAGTACTAGGTCTCCTATCCGAAATTCTTCCTTCTTGGTCTTCTTATCGAAAACCTGCTTGATCCTTTGTTGATGGTCCTGAATTATGTCCATCGCCTGCTCCTTGGCCTACTGGACCTTTACTAGATGATGAATCCTTCTGATCATGTCATTGGGATCTTCTTGATAATCCTGGAAGAATTTCGCTACGGGAATAGCCAGCTGAGACGAGAGGACAACTTCTGCTCCGTAAACTAACTGGAAAGGGGAGATGCCTATAGATCTCTTTGTGGTCACCCGATCAACCCATAGAGTGAATTTCAGCTTCGAGTTCCAAGCCCTTTTGTTGTCCTCCAGTAATCTTTTGATGATCCTTATTAGGCTTTTGTTGGAGGATTCTGCTAAACCATTGCCCTGGGGATAATATGGGGCGGAGTGAATCAGTTTGATCCAAAATTGTTCACAGAACTTGACTAACGACTCAACCTTAAAAGAGGCTGCATTATCAATAACAATCTTTCTTGGGCAACCGAACCTTACGATGAGGTCTTCCAGGAATCCAATGATTACCTTGTGGGAAGCACTCCTGGTGGGGATAGCTTCAATCCACTTAGTAAAGAAGTCAGTGGCAGTTAGGACCCATCTGTGCTGTCCGCTAGAAGCAGGGTGGATTTCTCCAATAAAATCTAGGCCCCATTGTTGGAAAGGTCCCGAAACAACTACAGGCTTTAAAGGCAGGGACTTGAGTTGTTACTTTCCTGAAAATCTTTGGCATGGGATACAGGCTCTAACTCCTCTATGGACATCAACGAACAAGGTGGGCCAGTAGTACCCAGCTCTGAGAATTTTGTGGGCTGTGGTCTTCCAGGAATGGTGCCCTCCACATAGGTCACTGTGAAATTTGACCATGATCCTGTCGGCCTCTCGTGGATCCATGCATTTTAAAAGCACCACCAGGGGGTCTTTCTAGTATAAAATTTGATCGATAAGGTAGTACCTGACTGCCTTGAGCTTCAGAGCTCTTTCTTTGTTTCTTTGTAGGCCATTTGGGGGCCGCAACTCTTGCAGAAAATATATGACATCCTTATACCAAGGACATCGAGCCAATAGGGGTTTTGTTTGAGGGTCTACGTCGGACAACTAATTCTACTGATTTTCTGATCGTGCATTGATGAAATCCACCCCCAAAGTTTTGCGATTAGCTTCAGCCAACAGCTTGGCTAAGCCTTGAACTTTGATCAATCTAGTAGGCCTTATTTCCAAGTCAAATTCCAGGATATTGGCTATCCATTTACTCCTCTTCCCATCAATGTCGGGTTGTACAAGGATGTCCTTCACAGAGGCTGAAGGAACGTATGCGGTCACTTTTGAGTGCAAGACATAGACTCTGAAATCTTTGAGATATTTCACTAAGGCATAGGCCTGCTTCTCCATGATTTCATATCTGACCTCTGCATCTCTTAATGCCTTGCTGAAGAAGGCAATGGGTTTCTCTCGCCCTTCCTCATTTTTCTGCAACAAGACCGCTGCCACTGTATCAAAAGAAGTGAAAGAGAAGATTAGGAAATCTTTGGAATAGTCAGGACTGATCAGCACAGGTGCCTCAGTTAATGCCCTTTTTATTTGGACAAAAGATTCCCTGGGTTCAGTGGTCCATTTCACTTCATTTCCCTTCTTGAGCATGGTTGTGATGTGTTTCACCAGCTCAGCAAAATTCGAGACGAATCTCCTCAGAAAATCAATCTTTCCCAGAAAGGCCTGAACTTCCTTCTTAGATCTAGGAAGTGACAGGGTCCGAATTGCCTCCACTCTGCTAGGATCAATCCTCACTCCTTCTGCTAATACTATATGGCCTAATAGCTTCCCTTCCTCCATAGAAAACAAATATTTCTTGGGGTTTAGGGAAAGGCCAAACCTTCGACACTTCAAGAAAACTTTCCTCAGGTGACAACAATGCTCTTTATCTGACTTCAAGAAGACTGTGATGTCATCCAGATAGATCACCACAAACAGATCTTTCTCTCCGATAAAAGCTATGTCCATAGCTCGCTGAAATGTGGCTCCTGCATTCATCAACCCAAAAGGCATTTTGGCATACATGAATGTGCCCCAAGGAGTGGTAAAGGCCATTTTTTCTCTATCCTCAGGCATGATCGATATCTGATTATAGCCAGAGAAACCATCTATCATGGAAATCTTAGATGCCCTGGTTACCCTCTGCAATATGTGTTCCATGTTGGGTAGGGGATAATTGTCTTTCTTTGAGCTCCTGTTCAGGTTTTTGAAATCGACACAAAGCCTGATTTCTCCACTTTTCTTCCTAACCGGAACCAAATTGTCCACCCATTCGGAATATCTCAAGGGGACGGTGATCTGGGCCTCTAACAACTTCTTCACTTCTTCCTCCATGACAGGAAACAACATGGGATTTATCTATATTAGCTTCTGCCTGAATGGCTTAGCCCCTTCCTTCAGTGGGATCTTGTGTTCAATGATCGATGTGTCATACGTCTTGAGGTCTTCGTAGGTCCATGCAAACACATCAGTAAATTCTCTCAGCAACTCAGTATATTCGGCCCTATGTTCTGTGGTCAAAATCCTTGACAGCTTGACAAACTTAGGCTCCTCCGGTGTGCCAATGTTGCACTCGGCTGTGTCAGCATCTTCATCTGAAACCCTAACCTTTACTGCCACATCATTCCCATCGAACAATGTTTCTAAAGGAATTAGTTCCCTTGAAATGTGATTTCTAGGTAGCTGAATGATCTGGTGGTTAGCAATTTTATTTAAAAACACCTCAGGGTGAGGGTCATCTTCCATGTCAGGATCCTGATCAATGTGCAACGCAGAAAATTCATCAACAGATTGGAGAAATTTTTCGATTTCCAGATCATCTTCGAATACCTTTCAATGCTTGAGATTGTCCGGTACAGAGGGCCTATATTTTATTTCAACATCAGATTTGACCATAGGCAACATAGTAACTTTGAGCAAACTAGCTGAGACAGCTAAAGAATCAACTGAAGTATTTTCCCCCCTCGGAATGAAAGAAATGTTAAAATCCATGAAGAAACTATCAATCAGGTCCCATACCTTATTTTTGTAATTTCTGAGCCGGGGATTATAAGCACGGTAGGCATTTCTGATTTGCTGGATAATCAACTCATCATCTCCAAATATTGCTATCTCTTTAATTCCCAGTTCTTTTGCAGCCCTCATACCCAAAACAAGAGCTTCATACTCTGCCACATTGTTGGTGGTTTCAAATTCTAACCTATATGACAGGGAAATGGTTTCCTGAGAAGGTGACACAAAAAACACCCCAACACCAGTGCCTTCCCTGGAGTGGGCTCCATCAAAAACCATTTTCCAGACGGGGGTGATGGAGGGAGGAAATTCATGAGGAGTGGTGGGCTACTTTCTGAGTTTAAGAGGGGGATCGGGAGCATGAGTGAGTTGCAGTAAACTGGAACCTAAATCAGTGTCCAAGGCAAAAATGGGATGGTTGGTGGGATTAGCTTCATCACTGATTATATAGGCTAACTGGGCTTCCCTATATAGCCTCCTGTGTTCTCCTCCAAATACTGGGATAGTAGCATATGCAAGGTCCATCTGCAAAGTTCCCCCTAGTCTTTTTATCCAAGACCTTGATAACAACATACCGAACTTGGGGGGGACATCAGCCACTACAATATCCATGACCACACTTTTCATGGGCAACTGAAACAAGGTCATGACTAGGTCTTTGATAACCCCTAGACATTGAACTTTTCTAGAGTCAAAGGAATAGAGGTCATGGTAGGCTCGGGTAACTTCTAGCCCTAGTTCTTCCATGACAGTTTTGGGCATGAGGTTGTGAGAAGCCCCTAAATCCATCAAGCAGTTATGCATCACTTTGTCATGTATGTTCAAGTGTAGAAGGGAGGGGATGAGTTGTTTCTGTCTTCTACCATAGGACCTAGAATAACTGTAGGCTTTTCATCTTGCAAATTGATGGAGTATGTGGGAAGGCATGAGACCTCAGACTGTAAGAGCTCAGAGAAGTGTTTCTTGAACCCTTCATGTTTAATCAACTCGGTCAGGGGCACAGGGATTCTGATCTTTTGAATTTCATGCTCGAAATTAAAATAAGATGTAAGCTTCAGGATTTATCTTATTTCGGGAACACGACTCTGGACTATGGGAGAGAGGGGTCGGGGCTTCTTACCTCTATGATTGTCTGCTACTTCATTAGAAGGTTTCTCTGTTCTAGTGGACTTCTCAGGAACATCAGGTGCTACTGTCTTTTTCTTAGACCTCAGATCATACCTGCCTTGGCTGCCACTAACCTTGTCTCCCTTGCTCAGTTCATTTAGCTGATTGTCCATGAGAGACTCCTCGTATGTTGATTGAGTGAGATGAGGAAAAGGAGGAGTGTCTCCGAAGCAATGAATTTCAGGATCAAGCTCATCTGTTTCCCCTTCTTCCCCCTCGGCCACGAAATTGTTTTGAAAAGGGGCCTGAATCTTCTGGTCTTCTCTGTCTTTTCCCCTCTCTCTTTGCACAGTCGGGGAAGTAATGTTGTTTGGCCTCCTGAAACCTCCTTTGTTTTCGAATTTTTGAGGGCCCTTGTATGATTTCCTCCCCTCCACCTTCATTCTCTCCATATCTACAGTCAGAGACTTCACCATCTTGTTCAGTTCATCTACTTGAAGGTGGGGCACCGATGAGCCAGAAGTTGAGGTTTTCGGCCTTCCCTTTCTTCTGTCTGCGTCGGCCTTGTTCCTCAGTCTATCAGCTGCTAATACATTGGACTCCACTTTTATGGATGCATATTGCATTTGAGCCAAGGAGGTGGCTCTTATTTCTCTCAATAAAAGACAAAAATCGAGGCCAAACGCACTAGCATAAGAAATCTTGGCCGAGGCTTCTGAGGGCTTTATTTCGGCAGGAATTTTATTATACATCTTATTGAATATTTTAGAGAAGTCAGAGACAGACTCTCCTTACATCTTCTTCAAAGATCCAAACTCTGTCATGTAATACATGAAATCCTTCCTATCTCCCCACTGCCTCAGGAAAGCACTATCCAGAGCTTCGATCCCAGCAATAGATCCGGGGGCCAAACCTCTAAACCATTTTCTCACCTCACCATCCAGGCTCTGGACGAAGAATCTCATCCAAACATCTTCATTTTCAATGTTCAGGTTGTCTGCGTAACTGTAGAAAGCATCCAGGTGCTCTTCCGCAGTTATGTCCCCTTCCCCAGTGAACTTGGGCATATACTTCAAGTAATCTCCAGCAGGGAGAGGATTCATAGGATGGGGTAGGATTAAGGGAGCATATCTGGCAGCGACTATGGCATCCATCCTATTTAGAGGGGGATTAGCACCAGCCATAGGAATATTAGGTGGAGGAGAACTTGGAGGAGAAGGAGTTCGCGAAGGGGCTACTGGGAATGAGTCTCGAAGTGGAATGGGAAACAGAGGGGGATTTAAGGAGAAGGATAACGAGTTCAAACCAGTAGATTCTCCTCTTTGTGCAGGAGTGGTAACAGTAACAAGAGGAGGAGTAGTAAAGATAGGGGTGGGGAAATATTCTGTAGTCTTGGGTCTACACCAAGGTACAACTTCAGAGGAGAGGGGAGTGACAAGGATTTCTCCCTCCAATCCCATACCAGGAGGGAAAAACTCAGCAGGAACACTCCCGAAATTCAGGAAATGGGAAACCTCAGAAAGAGGTCTATTAAGAAACTGATGAGGAGAAAATGGAGTTCCTACAGAAGGAGATGGTGGATTACCTAGTTCGGCAGTGGAAGCTTCTCCTTCAACAACTTTTCCTTTTCTGAGAACCACCTCTGGATCAGTTTCAAGGGTAGCTAGAGGCAGCTGTGGATGAGACTGTGTGTGTTGGCCTCTGAAAGCCACAATTAACACGACAAGTTCACCATAGTGGATTCGTCACATTGGAGTTGCCAGGTGCACAGTAGAAATCTTCAATGGCTCTGATACCTCATGCACCTTCAGAATCAGAGGCTCAATGTCGTTCAATCCCGGGGAAAATTTTCAACTTCGTCCCCGACAACGACACCAAAAATGTTAGCGTCATAAGTCACCCCTGGATTGCAGCAGGAGCAGAGCCAGACGCCCATCAATTTATGTCACGATTTGTTTAATGGGGTGATCGAATGGAAGTTAACTCAAAACAGTATTGTTCTAACTCTGAAACTAGGCCAAGCATGCATGGGCAAATGAGGTCTTAGATAAACTTCAGACAGTGAGTTGTAGTAAGGGCGAGTAGGGGGAAGACTTGTATCAGAGAGATGCAAAGGCCTGTCATAAACATCAGGTTTCTAACAAACTGTAGAAGAAGGCATCTAAACGCAAGATCTTCTTACATTCAAACACAGAAAACCAGAGAATACAATGATGCCACAATAAATCCTTTATCATAACATAATTGCAATAATTCGTGCGAATCCGTTGATCACGAACTCTCTCAGTATGAGATGAAAACTAGATGGAGTGAGAAGACTGTCTATCATTAAACAAGAAATCTTACATACAGATGCATAACCAAAGAACTAGAGTGTCTGTTAAAACTTTACAATTGGGAGCTTCGCTCTACCATCGATAGATTACAAAATACAAAGACTGAGTTTATATACTCAGAGAAAATCTCCTAACATCGGCATGCTCAGTCCTCTGAGGCTTGGTTTCCCTTCAGCCAAATTTTGATGGGTATTCTTTGTCAGATGCCACCTTAACTGTGCGTGGCTCCTGCAAGGGGAGTAACTGAACCATTAAGTGTCGAGCTAGCGTGTGTAGACCTCCTCTGGCTAGTTGAGGACTCGACATGGCTTATTTGGAAAATTTGGTACGCAGGACCCTCTCGAGCAGACCGCTTGCCAGACTCTCCATACCTTACACTTAATGCATGAGGAGAGGTTTCAACCACCCTTTCTCACCTTCATTTACTCCAAGCGACAACCAGGATTGAGATCAGATCCGATGGCACCTAGAGATCGTGATGATCCACTCTGTGACTGAACTTGATGCCTTTGGCTCTTCTTGGACAACTCTTTTATTTTCCAAGTGACCACGGGCTGTGACCACACGTTCATTCTCAACGACGCTTTTTGGCGTTCGTGAATGGGAAGGGGTTGATCCTTTCTCCTTATAATCGTGATGAGCGAAATGCCGAGATGGATTAATTGGGCGCCATACATCCCATTAGATCTGACAGCCCTAAACTCACTCGGTGATGCTGTGGGCCCGGGTCCTAGACATTCCCGGCACCTCACGCATCGAGAATATGATGGAACTGCTCCTTGTGCCTCGAACTCGTGATGGGAGAAATGACGAGGAGCCTAATCACGTGTTAGGTCTCCCCTATGGATAAACGGCTGAGATCGCTTCGTGATTCTGCGGGCCCGACTTTGAGCGCTTTCGGAGCTTCGGGATTCGAGGTTTCGCGGTGTAGAATGACATGAAACTCTCACCCTTCGAACTCCCGAATGCCGAAACATCGACGTGGCTAGATCTCGTGCCATGCCTCCTCCGGATGGACAGCTGCTATCCTTCCCTACATGCAATATGGGCGCTATCCATTGTGCTAACCTCGGTGCAACTTTGTTAACCGTGATTTCTCGCCAATCGTTGATCTATTCCTTTGGATGAATCCCGACCGTTGAAATCAGACTGCTCGCTCACTTGATTTAAGCCCGAAATGGACTTCTTCTGTGAGCTGTGCTTGGCACTTATGGCTGCATCCTTTGAATAGAACTCATCTGACCGGTCTTCAAAACTCCACTTCTATGCTTCTACACCATAAGCCTAAAATCAGAGAGGAAAACACAACTGATCATAAGATATTTCTTTTCTTCAAACTAAATAAAATGTGTCCAGTAGTCTTCTCTATATGAAAATTAGACTCTACATGTTTGGAACAAACTGTATTAAATATATCCCTACGTGAAATACAATCATGAGCCTCTTCATGTGTAACTTCTAGGTGATACGTGCATGGGTATTGTTATCACCATTTAAAGATTTGATGTGAAATCAAGATTTTAGGGTTTAGCGAGGAGATAAACCAATTTGGAAGTCAGATAAATTTGGGAAAGTGTCAAAAAATGGAAAAAGCGATTAAATTTGGCATAGGTGTTAAGAAAATCGGGATCGAAAGGATGTAAATCTCCATTCGCTGAGATCAACGGTTGGGATAGATTTCGGATTTTGAAACAACACGGAGGTTAAAATATCTAAGCGGTCCCAAAATTTTAACCGTGGTTTCCCCATAAAGGTATGTGGCATCTTTAGGTGCATTTCAGGGTGGAAAGAGGGTAGACTCAAAACCACCCCATCACACCCACAAAATCACATGTTAAATGTCATTAATTGGGTCTAATATGAGGGCTTCATGTGACAATGAAACTTGATGACGAGGCAAATCATCCCAAGAACTATGCTTGTGTACCATTCGTCTGCACAATGCCAAATAAGCGCCGCCAAATAACTGATTTGATAGTCATCATTGAAAATTGATAGCCGAACGTGAGATATCGTTATCCCCATAAGGATTTTTGTCATTAGCCAATGATTGTAATTGATTGCGACCATTACTCAAAGCCTAGGTGATATTACTCTATTTTGGGAAATTAATGGCTTGTTCCAGAATGAGATATCCGCAAATCGAATCACTTGTCCAGCTCATGTGTAGTTTCAAGGAAATAGGCTCATGTTTCCTGAAAAATTAGAGGGATCCGAGGAGAAAGATTCAACAATTTTCAGCAAATCAAGAAATTCAAAGAATATGACAAAATTATCAAATAAAAAGAGAGGAAGACATGTTGCACAAATCCTAACAACAAAATCTCATGCAAAATCTGTCGATGAGCCAAGATTAAGCGAAGAGGTCAGGTTGAATCCTATTATGAAGGATTTGATTATTAATGGATATGCGGATGAATCCAACACACACGCTAGTGTAAGAAAAATGAAAAAACAACAAAGAACAATCAAGAGCGTTGAAGAAAATCAACCTAGTTGGCTTAACATGTTAAAGGAAGAGATTGAAAACCAAAAATAAAATAACAAGCTAAATCGAGTATATTTTAGGGAATCTTGTGATAATGTAGAAGGGTGGCATTTAGTGGTAAGATCTTAGATATTTTGGTTTTTGTTTGTAACTATTCCCTAGAAAGTAGGAGTTTGGTTTTGATGAGTTACTCCCTCTGTAATTGATGTCTATTTTTGTAATCTTGGAAAGAATGACCCATTTTTTGGTCTCATATGTAATTTAGCTATATATACTATTAAAAAAGATAAAAGAAGGGTTTGACTAGCTGGAGGGGGGGCAACCTTTGTAACGGGAAAACTTTGTGATTTCCTATGAATTTTAATACAAGCAAAGAAGGTTTTCTTGGATAGCTGAGATTCATCATGGTATTAATGTTCAATATGTTTTCCTATATATCATATTCATGAATGTTTGTTGTTGCTAGTAATAATATTTAAGTAAAAGAAGGAATTCATCTTGTTGGTGCTCCTTCTTACATCGATTATGCTTGTTAGGTGTTTATTGGTTGCTAGTTTAGAATTCACCCTTGATTGGTGCTCTATTTTCTATAACCAACCTTTATGTTACTTCTTCTAAATCTATACCAAGAGATTCGTCCTCTGTTAGATGCCTCTTTTCATTGTGGTATTTCCTTTATTTCCATGTGCCATCTCATATTATTTATTTGGATGAACACAGTGCCTATTTTTCCTTTGTTCCTTCAGGAATACATAGCCTGTAAATCTTCATATGATTTTAGGAGTTGACCCCATTTCCCAATGGCTGTGTTCTCTTGTTTGTCCTACCAACCCTTTAAAACTAAAACAAAACCTACCCTATTGCAGAATCTGGCCTGTGTGTGTCCATTGCTGAATCATTTTGAGTATTTTCAATTTCTATATGTTTGAGAGAGTCCTCTTTGTTTGTAAGGGCCAGAATCTGACCTAAAGTTGGTTTGTAGGTTACCTATGTCGTTTGTTTTATCAACCGAACAAATTTGCAGAGTGTTAACATTCTGACGCCATTGTCGGGGAACAAAGGTGAAATATTCCTTGGGAGGAACAAAAAATTTCATATCTAAGTACTGATGGTGAAAAGTATTCAGACACAGAAAGGTTGTACATCATTCACCCGATGACTCCATTTTCAAGAATCTAGAATTAAAAATTTTCATGGTGACTCCACTGTCGAAAGACTCAGTAGATTGAATATTTTATTTGTGACTCCAATAAAACTTCAAATGTGATTCAGAGACTCTACGGGGGGATGAGATCCATTGACAGAGCTATGAAAGGACATCATGGGAGAAAACAAGTACCTAAAGTTGAGTTTTTTCCTAGACATAATATTTTTTGTTACTAAGTACCTTTTGTCCTTTCCTGAACATGCTAAACAAAGTTTTCTTTACCTAGTGCTTTCAAATTATGATCATGAGAATATTGCAATTGTATATCCTCCTCTTAAAGTTGTACATATATCTCCTCAGTTTATCACTTATTTTGATTAAAATATTCCATTTGAACCATGTGATGACCATAGTCAAGTTGATGAGCCTCATGAAAACAATGTTGATGTCTCAACTCTTGTACTTGATCCAACACCCTCCAAGATTCAACATAGATACAGTCCTTTAAAATTACCTCACATCTTTCATGATTTTCTTCCAAAGCACTATAAGTACCTACCTGTGTTTGATGGATAACCTAATGCCATCACAGCTGAAAAACACATCCAATATTTTGAACATTTTATAGATTTGTTTGAGATTGATCATGATGATGTTTGTATGAGGACCTTCTCTCAATCCTTGAAAGGGGATACCAAAGACTGGTTTAAACATTTTCATCCAGAGACAATTAGCTCATGGGAGGAATTTAAGAATGTCTTTTTGAAGTTTTGGGGCAAGAAGAAATATTTGTATCTACAACTTACAAAGTTATATGCCTTGAAAAGGAAGAGAAATGAAAATATTTCTACATTCAGTAGAAGGTTTTCTAGTATTTATTACAATTTTCCCAAAGAAATTCAACCCACTGAAGTTGTTGCCATGATCCATTATGCAACAATTTTTCATCTATATTTTTCTTTCCTCCTGATGGACATAAGACCTAAGTCCTTATAGAAAATGTTTAATGATGCTCAAGAAATTCAACACAATATCCAAGCATGTAAACAGATTCGAAATGAGCAGTTGGATGCTAAAGAACATGCCAATGAATATGAACAGAAAACAGTTGATTCAAATCTTGAGCAGAGAGTTAATAATATCATAGGCCCTCTTGAAGTTTTAAATTCTAATGATTTTGCAAAGGATTATATTCCACTTATTGAAAGACAAGGCACTAATTTAGCTTATGATCCATCCCATGATAAGCATGGGGCTGATTGTTTTATGTATTCATTTGTAGAAAGTCAAGAAGATGAATTTGCAAATCAGCTTGTTGAAGAGCAGGTTGATATTCCAAGCTTTTCCTTGTTAGATGACATTGTATATGTTGTTAATTTGCCTATCTATGATGAATATGATTATGAATGTGATGTTGACTTCCTAGAACAACTAGTTGCATGTTCTCTATCAGAAAATGTTCCTTTTCATCTGTGAAATGAGAGAAATCAACCTACATATCACAGTTACAAAGAAGAAAGTAATGAATCAGCTGAAGGAATTTATTTACCTTTATGCTTTTCTTCATTTAAATTGTTGAAAGAAAATTCTAAGACCATCACTGAAGCAAAGGAATGTGTGATGATTCCAAATCACACTAATTCACTGGAACAAATTGACAAGAAATTGAAGCCAATGGTCGAAGATGAATATGAAAATGAGTGTGTTCAGCAATCCAAAGAAATTGAAACATGTGCATATGACAACAGTGAAGAAAAGGAACAATGTTTTGAATTAGGTGAAAGAACCTTGCCATTGTGTTTTTCTTCTTTCAATTTTCTGAAGGAAAATGTTTATAATGTTTCAAATAAAAAATCCTCGAGGCATGATGTTGAATATGAAGAAAGTAGTGGACTTGCAAATGAAAGCTATATTCCATTATTTTTTTATTCCTTTGAATTGTTGAAAGTAAATCATGAGATAACAAAGGAACTTGATCAAGGAATTGTTCTTAAAAGTCATTTTCCTTCTCCTGAACTTGATGAAGATATTCAACAATATTTCTAGCAAAACAAAGTGCTTCAAAGTTGTTTTTCTTCCCCTGTGAATGATGTGTTTGTTCAAATTCTAAGTGGATTAGACATGGATGAGGGTTTTGTTGGCATGTTCATAGGCAGAGTGTGATTTTCATTGATGACAAGAAAAACAACGACGATGGCCTATTGGAAGCAATGACGACAAACAAGAAAGCAACAATGATAGCATCAGGAATGACGAGACCATGAGAAATTGATGTCTACAAGCTCAGGACGACGAGCACAAGGCAGAGAGTTGGAGTTTTCGGATAGCCATAGGTTATCATGAAGGAAACAAGGAGCATGCGCAAGATTCCTTAGAATCTGTGAGTTTGCAGAAGGAATCAAGCTTAGGAAGAACATCGCAGAGTTGCACACAGAGTGCAGGTGTGCACCAGGGCTGAGGTTAAGTTCATTTCCAAATCTTAGGAGAGATAGAGTTTTTCAGAAATGCAAACGAGACCCAAAGTCACCAGGACTCGCAGAAGGAGCAAAGGTCGACACCCTTGAACACTTAGAAAACCTTCTAAGTCAGAGAGATCAAAATCTCAAGAGAGAGAACGACAGTGTCCATTGGATCAATGATCCAGATGACCAACAATCATCCAATCAAATCAAGTGAAGGATAGGATAAGAAGGAAAAAAAGGGTTGAGAATTAGAATACCCGAAAACCCGACAACCATTGGATCATTCTAAGTGGAAGGACAAGATAAGATAGAAAATAAAAGTCATGGATAGATCAAGCCATCGATCTAAGAACTTGATCGATGAACAACATTTAGTTCGGGTCTAAATTTGCGAGGAGGTTACACTCTGGAAAAATATCACCTCAAGTTTTCTCAGTTTGAGATTTGAAAGAGCTAAAGCCCAGAGAGCCAGGAATCTGAAATGAGTAAGAACGACAGATCTAGAGAACATACAATGACCGTTAGATCAGGGATATCTACATCAACAAACCATGTCAGCATGGACATGTGGTAGACCTCTTTAGCAGACCATGTCAGCAAGGACATGTGGCAGACCACGTCAGCAAGTACACATGGCATAATCAGGTGATGACAAGTGTCAAGAGGAAATTGGCTCATGCCATGTAAACAAGTGAGGTAAGAAAGTTACATCACTTCAGGATATTTACTTCAGGAGTTTTACCACCAACACTTGCCCAAAGTCCCAATGTCCTGAATGTCAAAGTCCCAAAGTGGACACAAGACGTCCGATCTGAAGATCACTTCGGGAGCATTCTTGACCGTCGATATAATAAAGTGGAAGGATACTGTAAGTAAAATAGTCGAAGTACTAAAGTGAATGAGAATTGTTCATCATTCAAATAAAATCCGATCGTCCGATCTACTTCGACGAAAGATACTTCAGAAGGTCGAAAGACTGCAAAGGTTGAAAGTTCGAAATACTAAAGTTCCAAAGTGAGCGAGAATAGTTCATTGTGCAAAAAATAGATCAAATGTCTGATCTACTTTGGAGAAATATGCTTCGAGAAATTTGAAAGGTTGTGAAGTCCCGAAGACCTGAAGTGGACATAATTCGTCCAATCTAAAGATCAATTCGGGATTATTCTCAACCATTGATCATAGTACAGTGAAAGTTGAAACTTGAGAATTCTGAAGTCCTGATCCTGATGGGTATTGGTGGTCACCCAGCTTTCCATCTGGCTCAAAACAGTCTTCTGGCATTTCTGGTAATTTACTATTTTTAGCAGTTTTTTCGGATCCTGAACTTCCGGGGCCATTTTGAGGCCCTAAACGATGTTTTTTTGGGTATGTTGTTGTCACAAAATACCATCTACGATGCTATTTTGTCTTGAGCGTTGTAGGCCTCAGATAGATCTTTCCAACGAGCTATCGTGCGCCCTAAACGAAGATCGTATGCAATAGTTATGACTCCGGGAAGTTGATGGACTAACTTACCCAAACAGGGCCCACTTGACTTTTGGTGTTTCATCTTCTAGGGTTTGGTTTTTGGTTTCTACCTTCCTTCTTTTGATAAATAAGGCCCTTCGGCCTCTTTTTGTAAGGAGCTTGGTCACAGATGAGCATAGCCGCCACATCTCTTATCAGGGATATGCTACCACCATTCTAGCTATGTATTGTTCAACAGTTTTACAGTTTCTCTATTTCATTAATTAATAGAAGTGTGTGTTTACTGTATCACTGTGTTCTCTGCAATACTATTGTGCACACTCTGTTATTTGCTTCTTACATTCCGTTCCTGCATAAATCTGGATCAGTGGTATCAAAGCAGACTGCTCTTTTGTCATTTTTTCGTGCATGTCACCGACAAGGTCGGGATATAAGGAGTTGGGTCTCGAATTAGTTCAGCTCGAGAGAGAAACTCCTCTCCGGCACAAACAACCGCCCATGGCGGAGGAAAAATGAGATGACAGAGTAGGAGATCCTATCAAGATGTTGCTCGAGGAGGCTCTCGCACGACAATGGAATGAGATGATGGACAATTTTGCGCAAATTCTTCAACGGTTGCCGACCGCCATGGAAGGAACCTCGACCATTAGTTTGGAGGACGGACCCCTTTCAAGGTACAAGTTAATTTTGATATTCCCTTTTTTGAAGGACAAATAGATGCAGATGCTCTGGAAAAATGGTTGAATCAGCTCGAGGGTTACTTCTCGGTCCATAACTTTTCCAACAGAGAAAAGATTACATTTGCACTTCTTAAGGTGGTCCCCCATGTCAAGGATTGGTGGGAAACCCTCTGCGAACAGAAAGAGGAAAAAGAGGGTAATGAACCCACGCTGATTGGGACAGAACCCACATGGGCATCCTTCGTTGATGCCCTCAAGGAGAAATACTTCCCTGTGGGGAACTATGACGACCAGTACACAAAATGGGCAACTCTGCGACAAGAAAGGGACCAAGCAGTGATAGAGTACACGAACAACTTCCATACCTTGCGCACGAAGCTCAGCATCAAAGACTTCGAGCGGCACCTGGTTCTGAAATATTGCAGTGGCCTGCATCGATACATCCGTATCGAGATGGAATTCCTGGACATCTTGTCATTGGGTGCCGCCTACCGGTATGTTGTGAAAATCGAGCAAAAATTTAAGCAAAAGAACAAGCGAGAGTTCGGTTCGACAAACCAGAAGCAGGGTAAGGGAAACCCTAGTTCGCATAACAAAGTACATAGAAATGATATCCAACCCTCGGACAACCAGCCTAAGCCACAGGCGAAGAAGGGTAACTGGAAGACAAAGAAAGACACTGAAAAATGGTGTGAGCTCCATAAGAGTCCCATGCACAACACTGATGAGTGTCATGCGAAACAATCACTACTTACCGAGATGAATGCGCCCGAGTCAAATCCAGGATCTAAATTGGAATCAGAGACATATCATGGAAGGAAGATCATTGAAGCAAAACCCAATGTCACCATTGCCATGACAAAGATCCAGCCCGATGATCCAGAGGAGACAGAAGAAGGGGAGTGCCTCTTCCACTCGCAGATGTGGGTACAAGGGAAGCCATTACATTTCATTGTTGACAGTGGAAGCCAGAAGAACCTGATTTCAGTAGAGGTCATCAAGTGGCTGAACCTACCAACATTGCCACATCCGCAACCATACAACATTGGGTGGCTCACTCTAGGGTGAGACATCCGCGTTAGCCAACAATGTCGCCTACCGTACGACATCAAACCCTTCAAAGATGAGGTGATGTGTGATGTTGCTCCACTTGAAGTTTCTGATGTTCTTTTAGGTCAACCATATATGTGGAAATGCCATGCTGTGTATGAATCCAAGCCTCATAGTGTCATTGTTACTTTGAGAAAACAACGCTACTGGATACCAGAGGTAGTTCCCACTACCACAGTCTCTCTCATCACAACTAAGCAGTGCAAGAAGGTGATTTCCCAGACCGGAAAATTCATCCTCCTGATGATTCGTCTAGAAAGAAAACGAAAGATCACGACCACAAATACCGCCTCTATAGAGGTTCACTCTGCACAACATAGACAAGTAGACAAGATCATGGAATCATACCAGGACATCTTCACTTCCCCTGTCGGAGTTCCACTCCATTGTCAGGTCAAGCATTCCATTGATTTGATACTCGGGGCACCTGTGCCGAAGGGGCCAGTTTACAGATGTTCCCTCATGGAAAACGAAGAGATCAAGCGCCAAATCGAGGAATTACTCCAAAAGGGGCATATTCAACCAAGATCCTCACCTTGTGGGAGCTCGATTGTGCTAGTACAGAAAAATGACGAGATTTGGCGACTTTGTATTGATTACAGATATTTAAACAAAATCACAGTCCGAAATCGGTATCTTATCCCCCTGATCAATCATCTCCTTGATCAACTAAAGGGCACCAAGTATTTCAGCAAGATTGATCTGAAGTCTAGTTATCACCAGGTCCCAATTGAGGCGACTGATGTCTAGAATACTGCCTTCAAGTCTCGGGAAGGCCTTTTCGAGTGGTTGGTCATGCCTTTCGGCTTAACTAACGCTTTGGAAACCTTCATGAGGATGATGGATGATATACTGCGACCATTCACCAATTCATTTTTGGTTGTCTATCTCGATGATATCCTCATCTTCAACAGAACGTGGGAAGACCACTTACAGCATATTGAGGAAGTCCTTCGCACATTGCGACAGCACAAGTTATATGCCAATCTCGAAAAATGCTCATTCGGGATGAAGGAAATTCAATATTTGGGATACATTGTGAATGAACAAGGTGTGCATGTGGATCCGGCCAAGATCCAAGTCATTCGCGACTGGCTGACCCCAAGAACCATTACAGAGCTCCGCAGCTTCCTAGGGTTGGTCAACTTTTATCGCAGGTTCGTGTTGGGGTTCTCTAACATTGCTTGGGCCCTTAGCACCGTGACCAAAGGTGGGGCTAAAGCCAAATTCTTTTGGACCCCTACTCAACAACAAGCATTTGAGGAACTTAAGCAGTGCTTATGTTCAGTGCCCGTCCTTACTCTCCCGGATCTGCAACAACATTTTGAAATTGAGACAGATGCTTCAGATTATGCTGTTGGCACAGTCCTCACTCAGCATGGCCATCCAGTGAAATATCAAAGTGACACACTTTCAGATACAGTTCGAAAGTACCCCACCGATGACAAGGAAATGTACTCCATTGTCCAAGATTGTCGGCAATGGAAGAATTACATCTTAGGCAAAGAGACGGTTATTCACACTAACCACAAGCCCTTACAAATTGTGCAAACACAAGGGAAATTGCAAAATGACCGCCACCAAAAGTGGTCTGCATACCTACAGCAATTTCCCCTGAACATAAAATATAAGAAGGGTAGAACCAACCATGTCACTGATTGCCTCAGTCGACCACCTATGGCCACACTCACCACAATGCTTAACTCTTGTGGCCATGAAACCTCTGGGTGGTCTCACTTATATGACAGTGATCCTGACTTTTCGGCCACCTATCGAGCAGTTTGTGTAGACACTCCAGTGTCTGATTTTCATCTCCAGGATAGACTATTATGCCACCTAGGCCACCTCTGTGTTCCTTCAAGCGAGCGCGCGAAGATGATCTGGGAAGCACATTACAGTCGGGTCACATGGCACTTTGGCACCGAAAAGACAATAACAGTGTTGCAGAAGTATTTTTATTGGCCAAAGCTCCGACAAGATGTCAGAAAGTATATTAGATCCTGCACTGCTTGCGCCATAGCCAAACCATCCATTAAGAAGCAAGGGTTGTATACCCCTCTTCCTGTTCCCAATGGGCCTTGGGAATCTATCTCCATGGATTACATGTCAGGACTGCCTCCAACCAAGCATGGGAATGACTGTGTGTTTGTGGTCATGGATCACTTCTCTAAATTATCCATTCTGTCCGCCTACAAGAAAAGTATCTCTGTCGAAGCCACTGCTAAGCTCTGCTTTGAACGTGTCTGGGTACATTTCGGGCTACCCCAGACTATCATTTCAGATCGCGACAGCAGGTTCCTCAACACATTTTGGTCCAGCCTCTGGTCACTTATGGATACCAAGCTCACACAGTCGACAACCTTCCATCCCCAAACTGTTGGGCAGACAGAAGTAGTGAATCACATGATTGTATATCCTGCGGATGTATAATTCTAAACACCCCCGCACATGGGACGAGAACCTTCCGTATGTTCAACATATCTACAACAGAGCCCTTCACAGCTCTACCGGTCATAGCCCTTTTCAAGCATGCATGGGGTTTCAACTATTGGCCCCCATCGATGTAGCTCTGCCCATTGCCTCCACACAGGCAACATTTGTCGGGCTCAGACTGAGGTTGAGAATGCCACCAAATTTGTGGAATGGATCCAACACATTCTCCAACAAGTCCATGACATTCTGGAAAAATCCAATGCCAATTACAAGCAGCGTCATGACCAGCATCGGGTGCCACACAGATACCAGGTGGGTGATAAGGTTTGGTTGCATTTGCAGAAATAAATACTCACAGGACCTTATCGCAAGCTACACCCACTTCGTTATGGGTCATATACTATCACCAAGGCTATCGGGGATAATTCTTTTGAATTAAGCATCCCGCCATTTCTTGGCTTGCACCCTGTATTCAATGTTGAGCTCCTTCGCCCCTATTTTCCACCATTGTTGGACACTTCAGAAGTGGACAAGCAGTTGGCACCAACAAAACTCAACCCTTACTGTTTGGAGAAGGCAACAGTTGATCAGATCATGGATTCACAGGTCAAGGGCACTTGCCAGCAACATGTCCAGCTCTATCGAGTCGTGAAGGCTGGGCAGTTCCTGCATCAGGGCAAGTGGCTCACTCGGAGCCAAATTCAACTGAAATTCCCCCATCTTATCCCGGCACTTGACGCAATGGGGACCATTGCTTCTTAAGGGGGGAGGAATGATCCAGATGGGTATCAGTGATTGCCCACCTTTCCATTAGCTCAAAACAGTTTTCTGGCATTTATGGTAATTTACTATTTTTAGCAGTTTTTTCGGGTCCTGAACTTCTGGGGCCATTTTAAGGCCCTAAACGATGTTTTTTTGGGTATGCTGTTGTCGCAAAATAGCATCTACGTAGCTATTTTTTCTTGAGCGTTGTATGCCTCGGATAAATCTTTCCAATGAGCTATCGTGCGCCCTAAACGGAGATTGTATGCAATAGTTATGACTCCGGGAAGTTGATGGACTAACTTACCCAAACAGGGCCCACTTGACTTTTGGCGTTTCATCTTCTAGGGTTAGGTTTTTGGTTTCTACCTTCCTGCTTTTGATAAATAAGGCCCTTCGACCTCTTTTTGTAAGGATCTTGGTCACGGATGAGCGTAGCTGCCACATCTCTTATCAGGGATATGCTACCACCATTCTATCTATCTATTGTTTAACAGTTTTACAGTTTCTCTATTTCATTAATTAATAAAAGTGTGTGTTTATTGTATCACTGTGGTCTCTGCAATACTATTGTGCACACTCTGTTATTTGCTTCTTACATTCCGTTCCTACATAAATCTGGATCAAGTCTAGAGATGCAAAAGGATCGCGACCGTTGATCCGAAAGGGACATGCATCAGTGGATTTCCATCTCTGGGAAAAAGGTGATAGAGATAAAGTTGAGATTTGAAATCTCTAAATTTCGGAGACCTGAAGGAGATATCGACCATTGATCGAGAAAGGGGACACAAGATTGTTGATCTAGTTGTCGATTGAGAAGGACAGGTGTCTGTGGATCATCGAGTCTGGAACATTTTCATACAGAGGATAGCAAGGTTTGAGAGTTGAAACTCCCGAAGCCCGGATAACAAAGTAAATCACAACAGTTGATTTAGGAAGGCTATATCTGATCTGTAGACTTGAGTAGACATATTTGAACCATGAGTTCAGGAGCACCGTCAATATCATGAGATCGACGGTCCCGTCGCATTACGGGGATTGAAGGTGTGCAAACTTTAAAATGTTGAAGGTAGGCTACAATTGAAACCATGGTTTTGGAGAAAGGACACATGGAGCTCTGTGGTGAATTGCAGGGTGAAAAGCGGGTTGGCCTCAAACCTCCTCTGGACATGCCCGTAATTGCGTCGTCACATGAGATCATCGCCGAAGGTCATATCGCGAAATGGAGCTAGCGCTCACTAGACCGAGATCAGGAAGCACCCTTTGAATAGGAATTTGGTCACAGCCATGGTCACATCAGCAAAGTTTAAGGGAGGAGCTAGCGCATCGTTAGGCTCCACCTTGGGATTTTGAGAGTTGGGAGAATCAAGATGACTCGCAGAAAAAAATATGAAATGGGAATTCACGAAGCACCTTTTGGATAGGCATCTAATCACAACTCATGGTCACGTGAAAGGAAGGGGATTAGCCAGAAAAGATAGCGCCCACTATGAAGTTTTCTCAGGAATGGAAAAGGCCCCAAAGGGATGAGCGTGTAGAGGTTCTCTTTGTAACTGCCAGAATAGAGTGATTGTAACTATCGGAGAATTCGAAGAGCTTTAGGGTGATTTCCAGAGGAGCTGAAGAGTCTCGAGGTAAATTCAAGTGGAACGAGGACTCATCATAGAGACAATTGACAGATGGAAAAGTTTCCAAGATTGTAACTGCCAGAGAAGCCAAAGAATCTCAGGATAATGACCATTGATGAATAATAGACTCAATATAATCGCCAGAGAGGATGAAGAGCTGTGTGTATGATCTGTTAGAGGACTTGGCATGATAAATATATGCAGAATAAAGAAGAGATGGTTTCTTCTTTTGATAGTTATTCATGCAGGAAGAAGCAGGTTGTGCACAAGAGTTGAAGCACACAGAAGAGGCGTAGCGCAACGAATAGAAATGGTGCACAGAGAATAAAACAAAGAAGAAATACATAGAACAAAATGAATATCTAAGAGATGATGAGAAAGCCTAGGTGCGCATGAAAAGACAAAAGAAGAACATAAATCAAAAGAAGATGCAAGCAGGAAGGCATTGATGTATGAAGAGCAGAAAAGTATAGAAGAATAGTGATGAGACTAATAAGTCATTGATAAATAATGTATCACTGTAATAAATTTCAGTAACAAAGATTTATATCTTAGGGTGGTAGTGTGGTTCTAGGGAGGAATGTTTTCCTCTGAGTTTCAAGTGGGTACTTGAACACAGGGAGTTTCCATCTGGTTGGTGCTAGAACACTCAGGGAGTTGGTGCTTCCTTCTAGTGGGTGCTAGAGAATAAAGAGAGTTGGTGCTCTCAGCAAGTTGCAGCTTCTACAGGTTGGTGCATGTGTGACTGGAAGTTGGTGCTTCCATCCAATTGGTGTTGGAACACAAAGGGAGTTGGTGCTTCCTTCTAGTGGGTGCTAGAGAAACCAGAGAGTTATTGCTCTCATCAAGTTGTTCATTGTAAAACAGAGGTGGTATCCTTGAAAGGAGTTTTTACTCATAAGAATGATAATGTACAGAAAATAAAGACTACTTATCATATCAAGAAGAAGAGTTTTTCTCCCTTTATGGGTTTCCTCAGGAATATCTGTCTCTGTATATTTCATGTGTGTGATTGATGTTGAATATTCTATTGCTTACTTCCCTGCATTATTGCTTACCCCCCACCGCCCCCCCCTCTCAGTTTTCCAACAATTGGTATCAGATCCAGTTCCCTTTATTGAAGGGTAGATCCTAGAGCTTGAACATGACTAGCCATGAAGGAACTTCAACCAAAGAGGTCCCTATGTTAAATGGAACAAAATTTGCCTTCTGGAAAGGTAGGATGAGAACCTACATAATCGCTTTAGGTGCAGATGGTTGGAATGTGGTAGAGAGTGGTTATGTAAAGCCAGTTGTACTAGCTTCTAAGGATGACAAGCTAGAACTCAGCTTCAACGCTAATGCTCTGAATGTTATTCTGAGTGGGCTTACTAAAGAAAAATTTGTAAAATTTATGCGCTTAGAATCTGCCAAAGAAATGTGGGACAAACTCATTAGCAGTTATGAAGGTAATGAGAAGGTAATGGATGCCAAGATTAAAACCTACAAAGTACAGTTTGAACAACTAAAGATGAAAGAGAATGAAAATGTTGAGAAGTACTTTCTGAGAATTGAAAAAATAGTAAATGCAATGAAAGGGCTTGGCAAAAAAATTGAGGAAGCCTCTTTAGTTCAGACAATTTTGAGATCTATTCCAGATAGGTTCAACCCAAAGGTCTCTTCTATAGAAGAACTTAATGTTCTAAAATTTATACCTTTTGATCAACTTCTAGGAATGTTGAATGCATATGAAATGAAGATAGGTCACTTTTCATCTAAGTGCCCACACAAGAAGAAGGACCAGAACTCTGAAGGTGAAGAGAAGTACAAATCCAATAGATTTGATAACAAGAAAAGTTTATGTGTAAACAATGATGACTCTTCAGGAGACACAGATAGTGACTCTTCTTGTGAAGATAAGGTTAATGACTTTATGCTTATGGCCAAAGAGGATTATGATAATCAAAGCACAAGAAGTGATCTTAATGATGAAGAAGTTGTGGTTGATATGGAAGGTGAACTAATTAGTGCTTTAGAAGAGATTGACAGACTCAAACTTAAGAAGAGAAAACAAAAACAGTTGTTGATGCAGTTTGAAAAGGATGGTAAAAAACCTGATGAAGACCTTGCCTTGCTAAAAGTGGAGTTAGAAAAGGATAAGAAAATAGAGGACACTCTAAAACAACAGTTATCAGAGAAGAAGTAAATATACAAAGTCTTGGAAGAAGAGGTAGTAAAATCCAGAAAAGAGATGGAGAAGTTTAAAGTATTGTATCTCTAAAATCTTCGAAGAATTAAAGCCTCAAAAGAACTAAATGACATTCTGATCAAACAAAGATCTCCTTTGTTGAAGACTGGTTTAGGTTATGTAAGTGGTTCAGAAAACAAACAACCATAAATCAAAGAGCCAGTAAATATGATCAAGTTCCAATTCAACAGACAATCAGACCATGTGAGTACTTTGTCACCAAAAGATAATAAAGAGAAGATGATCTCTGATAAAAAAAATGATATCAGAAGATGGAGCAAAAAATGCCAAGAAGAAGGCCATCTTTCAGGTACCAAACTTTCTTCCATGGTTACTGTTTTTACTGCTCTAATTTTAGTCATAAGATTGCAAATTGTCAAATTATGTTTAGAGA
The DNA here is from genome assembly GCA_009831015.1 of Picea engelmannii. Classification (NCBI taxonomy): domain Eukaryota; kingdom Viridiplantae; phylum Streptophyta; class Pinopsida; order Pinales; family Pinaceae; genus Picea; species Picea engelmannii. The sequence goes on along the minus strand of ML780081.1, from coordinate 478,856 downwards.
CATGCAACTGAGGAGGTCAAGAAATAAACAAGCTTTCCAACATAGAACTAAACATCCAATGAGTAGACAATGTTGCACCAATATCTTTGACCTATTGAGCGATGATCTCGAATGTTATAACTATCATAAATTCGGCCACAAAGATGAAAATTGCCATCTAAAGAATTACAAAGCAGATCCAAGGATAAAGCTCTTAGCTAGAAATGCCAGCACATGGAAAAAGAAAGATAGTGAAAAATGTGGTCTAGTATTTTCATCTCAAAAACAAAAAGACCCCTAGAATATAGACAATGGATGTTCCAAGAACATGACTAGAGACAAGGATAAGCTTTTGTCTATAAGTAAAAGCAAAACAGAAAATGTGACCTTTGGAAATGATGAACCAGGTAAAATCAAGGGTAAAGAGATGGCGAGTTTGAGTAATGGCAAAGGAGATGCCCATGATGTTTTTATTATAGATGGTCTAAAACATAATTTTCTTAGTGTAAGTCAAATGTGTGATAGATCCTGTGAAGAGGTGTTCACTTCCAAAGATTGTAAGGTAAAGAATGTAAAGTCAGGACAAGTGGTGCCTAAAGGCATAAGGAAATATGAAAATGCATGTGTGCTGAAAGAAGGTAGAGAAGAGTGTCATCTAAGAAAACATGATGAAGGCTGGTTATGGCATATGAGATTTGGACACCTAAAATTTGACCAGTTAATCAAGCTCAAAAATCTTGAGGCAATAAAAGATCTTCCAAAATTATCAAAGCCACAAGATTCTATGTGTAAACCCTGCCAAGTAGGAAAGATAACCAGGACACGGTTTAAATCCAAAGAGCTCTACTTCAACAGAAAAACCACTCCAATTAGTTCATATGGATTTAAGTGGACCATCAATATAGGAAGGCACATGGAAGGAAAACTATTTCATGCTGATCATTGATGATTACTCCAGACTCACTTGGGTTGCTTGTCTCAAAGGAAAAATTGAACCATTTGAGAAATTTAAAATATTTAAAGCTTTAATTGAGAATCAAACACACAACAGGTTAACAACAGTAAGATCAGACAGAAGAGGAGAATTTATGTCAAGTGATTTCAAGGAATTATGTGATAAACATGGGATCAGGAGAGAATACACAATCCCATGAACTCCACAAGAAAATGGAGTAGTTGAGAGGCGAGTATGATGACAGGGATAATGGAAGCATCTTCTTAGGATATGCTACCAGTGGTAAAGGATATAGGTTCTTTAATAAAAGATTGTATAAATTAGTTGATTTCATTGATTTAAAGGCTGATGAAGGAGTCCCAGTAAGAGAGGTGAGCAATACTGAGTCTACTACAGAGGACATAGCTGAAGCTAAAGATGAACAGGTCCAAGAATCTAGTATTTCATTCCAAGACCAAGATCATCCCCATAAAATACCATTTTCTGATAGAGCAAGTCACCAATAAGATTGTTCAGACTCATTACACTCCAAACACAAAACAAATTGCAGACATCTTTACCAAACCCCTAGCCAAGACACCATTTGAATATCTCTGTTAGAAGCTGAGTGTGATCTCTTCTCTCACCTAAGAGAGTCCATCCTGTCAGGGGGAGTTTGTGTTGGTTGAATATATGATACCTATGAAAAGTACTGCAACGACTCATGGGGAACATTTTTTCTTTGAAATTGATGTTAAAGGGGGAGAAAAGGTGTGGTCTGGATGTTACAGTTGGAGGTCTAAGTAGAACAATGTAGTCCTTCAGGGTTGCCATCAATGGAAAAAGGGGAGATTGTTGGCATGTTCATAGGTAGAGTGTGCTTGTCATTGATGGAAAGAACAACAATGACGATGGCATATTGGCAATAATGATGGAAAAAAGGAAAGCAACAATGATAGCATCGAGAATGATGAGACCATGAGAAATTGTTGTCTACAAGCTAAGGAGGATGAGCACAGGGCAGAGAGTTGGAGTTTCCAGATCGCTAAAGGTTATCATGAAGGAAGCAAGGAGCGTGTGTAGGATTCCTTAGAATCTGTGAGTTTGCATAAGGAATCAATCTCAAAAGGAATAGCGCAGAGTTGCACGTAGAGTGCAACTGTGCACCAGGGCTGAGGTTAACTTCATTGCCAAAGCTCATGATAGATAGCATTTTTCATAAACACAGACGAGACCTAAAGTCATTAGGACTCGTAGAAGGAGCAAAGTTCAAGACCCTTGAACACTTAGAAAACCTTCTAATTCAGAGAGATCGGAAGCTCAGGAGAGAAAGAGATAGTGGTCGTTAGATCAACGATCCAGATGACCAACAACCATCCGATAAAATCAAGTGAAGGATAGGATAACCAAGAAAAAAAGGGTTGAGAATTCAAATACCCAAAAACCCGACAATCGTTGGATCATTCTAAGTGGAAGGAAATGATAAGCTAGAAAACAAACATTGTGGATAGATTGAGCCATCGATCTAAGAACATTTAGTTCGGGTCTAAAGTTGTGAGGAGGTTACGCTATGGAAAAATCTCACCTCAATTTTTTTCAGTTTGAGATTTGAAAGACCCGAAGCCCGGAGAGCCAGGAATCCGAAATGAATAAGGACGATCGGATATGGAGAACATATGATGACCATTAGATCAGGGAGATCTATGTTAGCAGACCACGTCAGTATGGACATGTGGAAGACCTCGTCAGTAGACCATGTCAACAAGGACATGTGGCAAACCATGTTATCAAACCACGTCAAGAAGTACACATGGCATAATCAGGTGATGACAAGTGTCAAGAGGAAATTGGCTTGTGCCATGTCAACAAGTGACATAAGCAAGTTATGTCACTTTGGAATATTTACTTTGGGATTTTTACCACCAACACTTGCCAAAAGTCTCAGAGTCCTGAATGTCGAAGTCCCAAATTGGACATGAGACGTCCGATCTGAAGATCGATTTGGGAGCATTCTCGACCGTCGATATAATACAGTGGAAGGATAGCGTAAGTAAAATAGCTGAAGTACCAAAGTGAACGAGAACCATTCATCGTGCAAATAAAATCTAATCGTCCGATCTACTTCGATGAAAGATAATTCGGAAGGTCAAAAGACTGCAGAGGTTGAAAGTTGCAAACAACGAAGTTTAGAAGTGAATGAGAATCGTTCATCATGCAAACAATAGATCAACCATCCGATCTACTTCAAAGAAATATGCTGCGGTAAATTTGAAAGGTTGTGAAGTCTTGAAGACCTGAAGTGGAGATAAGTCATTCGATCTAAATATCACTTCAGGAGTATTCTCAACTGTTGATCATACTAGAGTGAAAGTTGAGACTTGATAATTCTGAAGTTCAGAGACGTGAAAGGATCATGATCGTTGATACGAAAGGGACACATGTTAGTGGATTGTTATCTCTGGGAAAAGGTGATAGAGATAAAGTTGAGATTTGAAATATTCAAATTCTGGAGACCCAAAGGAGATCTCGACCATTGATCGAGAAAGGGGACACAGGATCATTGATCTAATTGTTGATTGAGAAGGAAAGGTGTCAGTGGATCATTGACTCCAGAATATTGACATATGGAGGAGAGAAAGGTTTGAGAGTTGAAACTCCCAAAGCCCAGATCACGAAGTAAATCACAGTCGTTGATTTAGGAAGGCTAGATCTGATCTGTAGACTTGAGAGGATAGATCTAAACCATTAGTTCAAGAGCACTGTCAATATCGTGAGATCGACGGTCACGTCGCATTGCGGGGATTGAAGGTGTGAAAAATTTAAAATGTTGAAGGCGGGCTGCAATAAAAAATATGGTTTTGGAGAAAGGACACATGGAGCTCTGTGGTGAATTGAGGGGAAAAAAGTGGGCTGGCCTCAAACTTCCTTTGGACGTGCCCATAATCGCGTGGTCACATGAGATCATCACCCAAGGTCATATCGAGAAATGGAGCTAGTGCTCACTATACCGAGATAGGGAAGCACCCTTTGAATAGGAGTTTGGTCACAACCATGGTCACATCAACGAAGGTTAAGGGAGGAGCTAGCATGTCGCTAGGCTGCACCTTGGGATTTCGAGATTTGGGAGAATCAAGGTGACTCCCAACAGAAAATCTGAAACGTGAAGTCACAAAGTGCCTTTTGGATGGGAGTCTAATCACAGTTCGTGGTCATGTGAAAGGAAGGGGCTTAGCCAGAAAAGCTAGCACTCACTCTGAAGTTTTCTCAGGAAGGGAAAAGGCGCCAAAGGGATGAGCGTGCAAAGGTTCTCTCTGTAACTTCTAGAACAAAGTGATTGTATCTACTAGAGAATTTGAAGAGCGTTAGGGTGATCGCCAGAGGAGTTGAAGAGTCTCAAGGTAACTTCCAGTGGAATGAAGACTCATCATAGAGACAATTGATAGATGGAAAAGTGTCGAAGACTGTAACTGCCAAAGAAGCCAAATAATCTCAGGATAACAACCATTGATGAAGAATAAACTCAGTATAATCACCAGAGAGGATGAAGAACTGTGTGTATGATCTAGCAGATCACTTGACATGATAAATATATGCAGAACAAAGAAGTGATGGTTGCTTCTTTTGATAGCTATTCATGCAGGAAGAAGCAAGTTGTGCGCAGGAGATGAAGTGAACAGAAGAGGCGTAGTGCAGAGAATGGAAATGGTGCACAGAGCATAAAATGCAAAAGAAAGACATAGAACAAAATTCATATCTAAGAGATGAAGATAAAATCGAGGTGCACATGCAAATACAGATAATAAGTACAGAAATCGCAAGAAGATGTGAGAAGGAAGACACTGATGCAAGCAGAGCATAGCAATGTAGAAGAACAATGATGAGACTGGTAAGTCATTGATAAATATTGTGTCACTGTAATAAATTTCAGTAACAAATATTTATATCTCAGGGTGGTATGGTGGTGCTAGGGAGGACTGTTGTCCTCAGAGTTTCAAGTGGGTGCTTGAATACGGGGATTTGTAGCTTCCATCTAGTTGCAGCCAGAAAAAACAGGGTGGTAGGGTGGTGCAAGGGAGAATTATTGTTCTCTTTTATACAGGTTGGTGCCTATGTAACTGGAAGTAGATGCTTCCATCTAGTTGGTTTTGGAACACTCAGAGAGTTGGTGCTTCCTTCTAGTGGGTGCTAGAGAATCAAGAGAATTGGTGCTCTCAGTAAGTTGTAGCTTGTACAGGTTGGTGCCTGTGTGACTGTAAGTTGGTGCTTCCATATAGTTGGTGCTGGAACACAAAGTGAGTTGGTGCTTCCTTCTAGTGGGTGCTAGAGAAACCAGAGAGTTGGTTCTCTCAGCAGTTTTTTGCTTGTAAAACAACGGTGGTAGCCTCGAAAGGAGTTGGTGCTCATAAGAATTATAATGTATAGAAAATAAAGACTACTTATCATATCAAGAAGAAGAGGTTTTCTCCCTTTATGGGTTTCCGCAGGAATATCTGTCTCTGTATACTTCATGTGTGTGATTGATGTTGAATATTATATTGCTTACTTCCTTGCATTATTGTGATCATCATTGAGTGTTTTGTAAAGAGTTTAAAATGGGCATAATTGTTTAAGCTTAGTAACAACTGATTCACCCACCCCCACCCC
>ML780081.1:353040-473251 GCA_009831015.1 Picea engelmannii | reverse complement strand
CCCCTGAGTTGTCTAATAGGTTCTGAAACTAAATCTATGGAGACTTCAAGCAATGAACAAACAAATGACATAGAGTTTCAGGAAAGAAACAAAATAGTGTATGCCATTGTTCAATTAGAAATATAGAAAGATGATAGAGAGGCAGTTGTTTTATTTGAATCCTTTGAAGATCATAGTTTTGAAAATGAATCCATGGGAATTCTAGCCGGTGAAATGGTTCATTCTGTTACCTTTTCATATTTGCAAGAAGTTTATGAGCAGGGACTTATTTCCCTCCATTTATTTGAAAGTCAAAATAACAGTTCTCGAGCAAATTTCCTGAAGGTTAATAAAACCAAATCAGAATTGTTTGATGAACAAGAGGATGGACTTGGTGCACATAATATGGCTGTCAGATTTGAATATCTTCAAGGATGTATTGATTTTTTTGTAGACAAACCTATCGCTGCCATTTCATTTGAAAATGTTCTCAGAACTGAAGAAGTAGAGAAAGAACAACAGACACTTATGAAGGAGGCTTGTCTTTCTGTTTTTGTTCATCAAGAAGAAATGTTTTCTCATGTGTTTCATGACCCTGAGGCATGATTTATGGATGGTTTTAACAATCAAAATTTACATCTTATGATGAGTTGTAATCTTGGAAATAAAAATGATGGTCAATCAACATCAGTGTTAAATATGGATTGCTTGCCACTAGGGGTTCCATTTCAGACAACATTATCTTATGATTCAAAAGCTTGTTATTTCCAGTAGTCTCAATAGATTTTTCAACCTCTTGGTGGAAATCAATTGGTTAAATCACATGAAAACAAGAATGCAGTGGAAGGGGTGAAACATGATTGTTTTTTTGTGCATGTTTTAGAGGATCCATTTGCAATTTTGTTGAAGACAATAAACAATCCCAATGTTTTTGAATTTTTGAGATTTGAATTCATACGTAAATTCTTGAATGAATTATCAGTTAACAGGCTTTGGAGAAAGCATGTGCAAATAAAATAGACAGTAGATAAAATAATTTATGTTTTCATTGGCATTATGATTTCACTTGATTGGAAGCTCATTTCAGCAATTAGGGTAGGTAGGCACGAATAATATTTATGATCAAGAATTTTTCAGTTTGGATTTTTAGTAATGTGTACAATTAGATTTTAGTGGTGAATCCAAAGTTCAGTCTCCAGATGAGAGCAATGTGCAGACTTTGCTTTTCAATGGACACTGGTGACAGGTTAGAGCAGGGTACACACATGTATTGGGAGCATCCCAATGGATCAAGCACAGAGTCTACAAGTTATTTTCTACCTCACTAGGAGGATAGAATCCCTAGTTCGATCCCATGTTATCACCATTTAATTTTTTTTTATGTGAAATCAAGATTTCAGGGTTTAACGAGGTGCTAAACCGATTTGGAAGTCAGATAAATTTAGGAAAGTGACAGAAAATGGTAAAAGAGATTAAATTTGGTGGAGGCATTAAAAAAATTAGGCTTGAAAGGACGTAGATATCCATTCTCCGAGATCAATGGTTAGGAGATATTTCAAAGTTTGAAACAGTGCGGATGTTAAAATATATAAGCGGTCCTGAAATTTTAACTGTGGTTTCCCCGCAAAGTTAAGTGGCATCTTCATGTGCATTTCAGGGCAGAAAGCGGGTAGACTCAAAACCATCCCATCACTCCCCCAAAATCACATGTTAAATGTCATTAATTAGGTCTAATCTGAGGGCTACATGTGAAAATGAAACTTGACAGCGAGTCAAATCATCCCGAGAATCGTGCGTGTGTACCATTTGTCCACGCAGTGCCAAACCAGCGTCACCAAATAACCGATTTGATACTCATAATTGAAAATTGATAGTTGAACATGAGAGTTCGTTATCACCATAAGGATTTTCGTCTGTAGCCAATGATTGTAATTGATTGCGACCGTTACTCAAAACCCAGGTGATATTACTCTATTTTGGGAAATTAATGGCTTATTCCAGAATGAGATATCTGCAAATCAAATCACTTGTCCATATCCTCTGTAGTTTGAGGGAAATAGGCCCATTTTTCCTAGCAAACCATAGGGAGCCAAGGAGAAAGATTCAACGGTTTTCAACAAATCAGGAAATTTGAAGAATATCACAAAATTATCAAATAAAAAGAGAGGAAGGCATGTTGCACAAATCCTAACAACAAAATCTCATGCAAAATCTGTCAATGATCCAAGACTAAGAGAAGAGGTCAGGATGAATCCTATCATGAAGGATTTGATTATTAATGGATATGAAGATGAATCCAACACACAAGATGCTGTAAGAAAAAGGAAAACACAACGAAAGGAGGAGGCTAAAGTTGGAACAAACAAGAGCGTTGAAGAAAATTAGCCTAGTTGGCTTGACACGTTAAAGGAAGAGATTGAAAACTTGAAATAAAATAACAAGCTAAATCGAGTATATTTAAGGGAATCTTGTGATAATGTAGACGGGTGGAATTTAGTAGTAAGATCCCAGATATTTCTGTTTCTTTTTGTAATTGTTCCCTAGAAAGTAGGAGTTCAATTTTGATGAGTTACTCCCTCTGTAACCGACATCTATTTTTGGAATCTTGGAAAGAATGACCTGTTTTTTGGTATCATATGTAATTTAGCTATATATACTGTTAAAAAAGATAAAATAAGGGTTCGACTAGTTGGAGGGGGGGCGACCCTTGTAACAAGAAAAATTTGTGATTTCCTATGAATTTTAATACAAGTAGAGAAGGTTTTCTTGGATAGCCGAGATTCATCATGGTGTTGATGTTCAGTATGTTTTCTTGTATTTCATATTCATGAATGTGTGTTTTTGCTAGTAATAATATTTAAGTAAAATAAGGAATTCATCTTGTTGGTGCTCCTTCTTACATCGATTATGCTTGTTACGTGTTTATTGGTTGATGGTTCAGAATTCACCCTTGATTGGTGCTTTGTTTTCAGTATCCAGCCTTTATGTTACTTCTTCTAAAGCTATACCAAAAGATTCATCCTCTGTTAGATTCCTCTTGTCATAGTGGTCTTTCCTTTCTTTCCAACTGCCATCTCATATTACTTATTTGGCTGAACATAGTTCCTATTTTGCCTTTGTTCCCTCAGGAATACACAGCTTGTAAATATTTATATGATTTCAGGAGTTGACCCCATTGCCCAATGGCCCTGTTCTCTTTTTTTTCCTACCAACCCCTTATAACTAAAAAAAAACCTATCATATTGTAGAATCTGGCCTCTCTGTGTCCATTATTGAATCTTTTTTAGTATTTTTATTTTCTATATGTTTGAGAGAGCCCTCTTTGGTTGGAAGGGTTGGAATCCAACCTAAAGTTGGTGTAGGTTACCTCTGTCATTTTTTTTATAATCCGAAAAAAATTACAGAGTTCTAATAGCTATGTGCTCTAAAAACAAGTTGTTACAAGACATTTTTCACTCTTGTCATTAAACCATTCTATAACTACTTTCCCAAAATATACAAACACTTCAAACTGCTCGAAAGATAGTTCTCTGATCTGTAGAGTTGCTTCTTAGACTCACCTTGTTCAATATTCATATTTACTAGGAGTATCCAAGATGAATGGCTCAGAAAATACCTCTCTAGTGTGGATTCATCTTCCTCTTCATTTGTACATTTATCACCTTCATGAGTTATGACATCTTCTTTTCCATGATGGTCTCACACTAGTGAAAATCCTGAGAGTTCATCATGAATTCTGACATCTTCTTTTCCTGTAGATTCATCATGGTCACTCACTACTGGAAATCTTGAGAGTACAATATCTGGTACCTGTTCTTCATTTTCCTACCCTTCTTACCTTTCTTTTTTTCTCCAAGCCTTCTTGTATCTGATATCGGTGTTTTTCCTCATAGAGGGATTTATCATGCTTCTACAATCACGGACTATATGTCCATAGTTGTGGAATTTATAACATTCAATGTTTTGTGGGGACACATAATCATATCTTTCTTGAACACTTCTTCCATATGCTCTGCAATCCACAACTTTATGTCCAAAGTTAGTACAATTAAAACAATAACCATAAAATAAAATGAAATACATGGGAGTGAAGGATCTTCTTTGTGATGTAGCCCTTCTAAATTCACTCCTTGGCTTATAATGATATTCTCTTCTATTGTTTCCTTCACAATGATTGAAGCTTATTTGATACTTGAAAGTACAAGGTCTTATTTGATATGCATCTCTTCTGTAATCCTCTTCTTGAGTCTTCTTTATTTCTGGAATGTTCTCCTTTAAATCCTAGCATTCTTCTTTCTTGATAGAGCCTTTGTTGACTTATGTGTAACTCTTAGCCTTCTCTTCATTCTTCCTTTCTAGTAACCTGTAACCTTCAAATTTATTTACTGATGATGTGGATGTTTCTCTCTCTTCAACGTTCTTTTTGAGCTTGATGAATTTAACTCTGAATGTGAAAACTTCTTCTTCAAGATTCTCAACCTATTCTTCTTTCTTCATCATTTGGATATTCATGAATTCTTCTGTTCTCTTTTCTTCTTCTAGTTCAAATTTCAAGGCGAATATTTCTTCTTCAAGTCTTATTTCTTGTTGAATAAATTATGCTTCAAGCTTGTTTAAGTCCTCAAATCTTCCCTTAAGATGACTTGTCAATATTTCTTCTCTCTTCTTTGCTTCCTTTCTTTGTGTTATCATTTAAACTTCCAAACACTATTTTTATTCCCACTAACTCTTGAGAGTTTCTTCAATCACTTTGGTTTCTTCCAATTGAGCTTTTCGATTCATGACAAACTGCTTAAATTCTCCAGAAATTTCCTTTAGCTTGATCAATCATTCCTTGAGGGACTTGTTTTCCCTTCTTTCCTTTCTTAGCTCACCTAAAGCGCTGACTAGTGCAGTGTCAAATTCCATTATGTATGCTTCATAGTCTTCTTCTTCTTAATCTATCTGAAATGATGAGCATATTTTGTCTCGTTCGGATTCAACATCTTCTTTATTATGATAAGAATGTTTTGGCTCTCTGATGGGAGATTCCTCAAAATAAAGATTATGTAGCTTATCCCAAATTCCTTTGGCTGATGAACATTTTACCACTTTCTCTTTTACCAAATCAGGTAATCCTAATCGATGAAATACATTTGTATTTTTGTTGTTTCTTTTCAATTCCTACTTGGCTGAAGTCTTTGCTTTCTTTGAAGCATTGTATCCTGTAACAAGTAAGTGCCAAACATCATATCCCTATGCTTGTAAAAATGTTTTCATTTGTGTGCTCCATATCTCATACTTCAGACCACTCTGACCATCAAACAATGGTACTCCAATCTTAGCGTACTCCATGATCTTCGTTCTACTGGTTAAACTATTTCCTTGAAGGACCTTCTCAGATACCAATTGTTGGAATACTAAGAGGGGGGTCAATCAATATGAACATTTTTTATTACTTTTAATCACAATATATAAAATTTAACTTTATCAACGATATATCATCTATGATTGCATTCAATATATCATGAGAATATAACCATAAGTAATATAATTCAATAAAATCACATCAAATAAACAATACACCCAAATTTATGTGGAAACCAAAATGGAAGAAAACCACATAATTCTTTCTTATATATCAAAGATTACATTCATTAGAAGCATCAATTTCCTAGTTCTCTAGCTACAAATCAAAGGAGGATCCAACCCTCTATTTACATACTCCAACCTGAAGGAAGATACAACTCCTTGATTTACCAACTATAACTAGAAGGAGGCTCCAATCCCCCTAGTTTACAAGCTCCAACCTGAAGGAAGATCCAACTCCCTAAGTTCTATGGATCCAACCATAATAAGGCTATGAACCCTTGATTTACAGGCTCCAACCTTAAGGAAGCTCCATCTCCCCGAGTTCTCCTGATCCAATTGGAAGGATACTACAACCCCCTTTCCTTGCCTCATCCTACCTCCATGAAATATAAGATAGAACAAATTGTCACTACCAATGATACTGTCACTAATATATCAATCAACCTGTCACTATCACATCAATCTATCACTATCAACATGTTGTCAGTGTTTCATGGAAACCTGCAGAGGAGATCTAGCTAAAGCATGCACAAACAAAGCTTATCAAGAAAAGGAAGAGAGATACACAATGAAGAATGAGAATCAATGTATATTATGATCTAATCAATGAGTGAGTGATATTCACTCATATAGGCAATGACATCCTATAATTAGGAATGCATGAATAATAGTGATGGTCTAATATTAGAAAGTATAAAATAGAACTAGTCAGTTAACATCCACTGAACTAGTGTTACTCCCACTGAACTAGTGTGTCGAAAATAGAAATTTCTCCAAGACCCCCCCTGAACATCACTATGGAGTAAAAAATGAGTCCCGACTACTAGGCCATATTAGGTACTCATGTACAATACAACTAATGAACACTGAACAAAAGTGAGGAAAGAGGGAAAACCACATGGGAACAACCCCCCCCCCTCAAATGATAATGTATCAAAAGAAGAAAATGGCAGCTGCTAGGAAACTGTGTTCTTCACTGCAAGACGATCCCACAAAGTCTAAAACTTCTGCTCAATGAAAGTATTCGTGAATATGTAGAAATATTTATGGATCTGACGAAGTCCTTTGGAAAATTGTCGTGCCTTGTACCTCTTGATCCTGTGGACCCATCTACACCTGCAAATATTCCTTTCTGGTGGAACTGGAACCAAATGACAAGTCTGATTCTCTAGGAGAGAGGCATGCTCCTCTTGCATGTCTTCTTTCCATAATGGATTTCCCACATCCTTATTGTAGGTTTGTGGTTCAGTAGATTGAACCATATAGCAATGCATGGGCATCATAGGTTCAGAAGGTGAAAGTACATGAGAAGGATCCTCATGATGAGATCGAGTCCTCCTCGAATCCAATGGATTCCTTGAAAGGATACCTGCTTCCTGAAGTGTGAATTTTTCCTTCGTGGGCATCTGCTGAAGCTTCGGTGCTAGCTTCTTATCTAGATGTACTACCTGCTTATTTCCATGTACATAATTTGAGTGTATGGAATCATCTCTGATGTTTGAAATTGATGGAAGCACAAGAGTATATGCATGTTGAACTGGAGGTGCATGAAAAGTACTCTCCTTATGTGTAAGTAGAAAACAAGAGTCATCATAAAAAAACTTAGTGAATTTATACAACCTTGACTTGTGATCCACCTCACCAATTGCAATGATGGAATTGTCATGCATGTCAATTACTGAAACTGAATCTGATGTAAATTCAATCTTTTTAGCTTTCTGAGTGATCTGATAAACTGAGAGAAGATTCATAAAGAGCTTTGGAACATGAAAAACATTCTCAAAATTGACATTGCAGAGTTCCACTCTCCCTTCTCCTACTACTACAACTGGAGTATCATCCCCCATGAGAATTGTGGGTCTTGAGAATGGAATCAAATAAGAGAAAAACTTCTCTTTCGCTGCCATATGATGGGATGCACCAGAATCTACAATCCATGAATAAGATGAGTAATTAATTGCAACAAGAGCATGTTGATTATCTTTATTAGGAGAAGGGTCTTCTTTCTTCTGCTTCCTGACTCCCTGTAGAATGAAGTTTCCAAGGTTGTTCTGTTGAATTGCATGTGTCATAAGATTGATTTGTTTCTTCATGCATGTGGATTCTTCACGATTCAGTTTATTGCAGTAAGTGCACTGCTTTCCCTTCTTTTTCTTCTTTGAATCTGAAGAGTCTTTGGAACCTGAAGAATCGTTAAAGGGTTTGGAATATCCCTCCTCATTCTGTTTCTCCTTCCCATTCTGATTGGATAAACCTTTTACATCATGCATGGTGAGTGCATGTGCTTTCAGATCCTTGATTAGGCCCATCTGTATGATTTTTTTCTGCTCTTGTATGAGAGACTCAATGAATTGAACCAACGTAGGAATTTTCCAATTTGTTCCAGAAAGACATTTGTCAGAATGTAAATGGGAGACATATACAACATATTCTTCTCCTAGCTTGGCCAAGATTGTTAGAATAAGTTGTTTCTCTTGTGTAGACTTTTCAATACCACATTCACCCAAGCTCAAAATCAAATATTTAAATTTAGTAAAGAAATCATGTTATTATCAAAACTTTTAGGGTCTAAGGTATTCAACTATACCTCAAACATATGACCTCACATCTCATCCTTCTTTCCAAAGAGTCCTTCAAAGGTGGTTCAGAAATCATTTGGATTCTTGCATGAAAAAACATGAAACCATAAATCATTGGATATTAACTAACAAAGTAGTCATGTGGCCTCATCCTTACAATTTGCCCATCTGATCTTCTCAAGTGCTGATGTAGGTTCTGTTTCTGTCGCCATTGTCAAATTATACAATCCTTTTCTTTTGAGTTGGAATGAGGCCTTCAAATTCCATTCAAAATAGTTGTACGGTGTGATTATTATCACCAGACTTGATTGAAGAAGTTGCATTGCCTCCATCCCTGCTATTGATTATGAAAAGATATTGAAAACCGAGATCGTGGATTCCAATATATGACTTACGGTGCTATGGAAACTATACATATGATAAAACATCTATATATCCTAAAATATGATGTGGGTTTTAGATATTTGTGGTGAGCATGAGCATCCATATGTTGTATGTCTCTGGTCAAAATTTTAGCCTGACCCAGATCGCGGATTTCGAGATATCGCAATTTTAATGCAGAAAACCAATTTTTGGAGGGTTGTTGAATCGTTGCACCCTAGAGAAAGATAAAGTGTGACAATTGTGATGACATCACACATTGTCTGTGTATAGGCTACGACGATTCCAATCGGCATACCTTTCAATAGGGATAGGCCATGACGATTGGGAAATCCAGGTTTACTCAAAGACTCTTTCGCTCTTCTCTGGCTTGCCTGAGTTGCTCCAAGGAGCTCGACTCTGATACCATGTCAGTGTTTCATGGAAACCTGCACAGGATATCTAGCTAAAGCATGCACAAACAAAGCTTATGAAGAAAAGGAAGAGATATACACAATGAATAATGAGAATCAATGTATATTATGATCTAATCAATGAGTTAGTGATCTTCACTCATATAGGAAATTAGATCCTATAATTAGGAATGCATGCAAAATAGTGATGGTATAAGATTAGAAAGTGTAAAATAGAACTAGTCAGTTAACTCCCACCAAACTAGTGTTACTCCCACTGAACTAGTGTGTCAAAAATAGAAATTTCTCCAACACCTGTCACTGTCAACCTGTCACTATCACATCGACTTGTCACATCAACCTGTCACTGTCACAACAACATGTCACTGTCAACCTATCGCAGTCACATCAACCTATCACTATCAACCTATCACTATCAACCTCTCACTGTCACAACAACCTATCACTATCATAGTCATTGACATACTATCATCAACCTACCACCGTCGTTGACATGCATCATCAACGAAAACAGATCCATGATTACCAAGAACACTTCTCAATCAAATTCCCAATATCACCAAAACATGCCTCTAGTCATGCGCCAAATTGTTTCTAAGCATGTACCAATATCACCAACATATCATCGCAAGATATGTGTCTCAACCATGTATCAAAACATCAATGATATGCAACCAACCATATAACTTGAGAATATTCCAAACCATGTATCATCTACCAAGAATCAACCATGTACCAAAGCATGCATCAACTTGTACCGTATCTTTCATCAAACATGTACCATATCATGCATCAAACCTGTACCATACCATGTTACAATATTTGTACCATATCATGTATAAACAATGTATGAAAACATGTATCATATCATCAACCATGTACCAATATGTGCCATAAACCATGTACCAAGATGTGTACCTCAAATATATACCACATCACTCATGATATGTCTCAATCATGCAATAGACAATGTACCAAATGATATCATCAATGAACTACCTCAAAGCATATACCAATGTCTCAACCAACATACCCAACACACGCCTCAAACATGCTCCACAATATCACTGATGTACAACCTCATAAAATGCATATACACATACTTTACATTCTATAACTAACCTGGGGCCTTAGATCCTAATACATTGACTCTCCTTAACATCAAAAAAATGGTACAAGCATATTCATTTAAGACTTTTCTCAATCATTTCACAGATCCACGACTTTCTCCTCCACTACCCATAGATATCCGCACCTTGCTCCAATACAACCCATGGATGTTTGTGCCATGTTGGACCGTAACCTGCAGATAACCTCAAAATCTAGGGTTGTCATCTTTTTACAGCTCCAAGACTTTCACCTTCGACCTTCTTTCATAACCTCAAACTTGCTACCTCAGATTTGCCAATAGACCAAAATTTCTTCACAAGATAGATAATCAATAGAGTTGTGTGTGTGAATGTTTTTATGAAGGACTCCTTGAAGTGTACTTATAATTTTTCTAAGTAACCTCTTTCCTTAACTTCACGGCTTCTTGAACTTTCTTGTTACAACCACTTTACCCTTTCACTAATCACTAGTAACCAATTAGGGGGTTCTTAACCATTCTTTGGGTTTTCCAACTTCATGAGGGCATATATCCCTAACTGTGAGGAACCATGTGGTGTACCACATAACGTTTGAAATGGAATGACACATACTATTCATATATGAGGGTTATACTTGCATTTACACTGTATTCCTATCCTTATTCCAAAAAAAGCTTTAGGTTCCATAACCACACCTTTGGGGCTTCATGTAGACTTCATCAAGACTTCATAAAATGCACCCATCACATCTGTTGACATCAACTACTTCTGTTGACATCAATGAAAACTTACTTACCATCAATATTGACCACAACTTTGGGGCATCTCGACTTCTCCAAGGGTTTAAATCAATGAAAACCAACTTTCCAACATGAATAAAGTGATCAATTTTCCCCCCCGGATGGGGTGCCACGTCGCAAAGCCAAGACATGTGGGAAAATTATGGGCTGCACCATTAATATAACCCACCAGCGTCCATCCCTTCAACATTAAAATGGGAATGAGCCCGTGCAGGTTTAACCAGGAGACGAGGCCCTTTGCACAAGTGAACAGGACGGCGCACCAGAGCACTAGGAGGCCAGCCTTAATGGCCAAGGCAGTCACCGTCATCCTCATCCTTATCAACCGCCTCCATAACAATGAGAGGTATTCGAATTTCATAGAGCTGAACGCAGAGCCACCGGAGTTCTGGAGCAGGGTTATTTATCCGCTGGGAACTTCGGACATCTCCAGGTTCTTCAACATGCCCACGGCATGAGGAAAGACACGCAGGGGTGCAGCTTGGTACTCATTTGAATCATGCAGTCAGAGGAAGAAGAAGTTTGAGAAGGCGTTGGCCTTGGCATCCTCGCGAAGAAACAGGGAGTCTGGGAGACCCCGAATGCTTCCCATGGCATACATGGAAGAGATCACCCTGGACGAGGCCATACAAAGCTATATTGAGCACCCTCTTTTCACAGTCTCGGAAAATTGGAATCCTCACACTGATTTTGGCACTGAAGACAAGATTTTTCCTCCAGGAATACCACGTGGTTACAGAGCAACTCACCCGGCAGAGGAATTCACCACCTGCTATGTTGAGGAAGAGGTATCGTGCTGTGCAAAAGCAAAGAATGACCCACCTAGTGGTGCACCTCTAGAGGAAGCGACTCAGTCGAGCAAGTGGCAGGCACACCAAGCCATTGAAGCAAATGAAGGCGAAGGAGCACAAGGGCCATTTCCCCTGGCCTCTGTTGAAGGAAATTGGCAGGTCAGCTACCTTTCACCAACCTGGGGTACCTAGCACTAATCTTTGAAATACAGAGCATGCTAGATGATCAGATCTTTCGTATCGTTCAAATCGACCATTGACTCGACATGTTGTATGTTGCACACTCCAGGACTCTCCCGAAAAGGCACTGCCCTATGTGCGTGCAAGCTTATGCATTTCTTGTAAGATGGCGAAGGCACGGGGAAGAGGACGAGACGACTGGTTAAAAGGTCTTGTGATGTTCATAGTTAGCAATCTCTTTTTGTTTCAGAACAAGGTTTTAGCCCAGTTAGATCATAGTAAGGTTGTAAGTAGGTTGTTAGAATATATACTGAACCTAATGGCTATGCGTCCTGGTTTCCTTACACTCTGATAATTTTGTTTGTTTGAACACAAGTGACATAGAATGTCTAACTGTCTCAGTTTCCTGTTCAGGCGGGATAGCTGGCATTACAAATAGACTCTGTAACTATGCAACTCTAATATAAACATGATCCTCCCCTGTTTTACTTAAAAAAAAGAAGAAAAAGTGATCAATTTTTGTAATATTCTATTCTTTATACCTCTCTTTCAGGAATCATCCAGTTATGCAATTTCGTTCTTGAACCCCATAACTGATTTTTTATTTTCCTCTTTTTCTTCTTTTAGGTCTATCCCATTTCCATTTTATTTTACAGTCCATTGGAGCCCCATCCTTGTCCATTTTGAAAAACAAAAAAATTTATTTTATTTATAAACAAACTATTATGATTTTTGAAACTCCCAGAGAACTATTTTGGGGTGAAAATTTAATGATATTTTGAACTCATAGTTTATTGAATGAAATGCTCTTTTAAATTTCTCTCAATTGTGGACTCATATCTTTCTGTCTTATGAATGTGATCAAAATTTATGATACTGTGATAGATGTGAGGAATGCTTTATTTTCATCTCATGCTTACCTTTTCTCTGTATAATATCAATGTATTATATTTTAGTCTTTGAAATATTCTTGCTCATCTTCTCAGGAAATTTATTTGTGAATATATTTCTTCTCAATAAATAGAATTTTACATTGTTATTGAGCGATAAAGATTGGGGTTTTCTATATAGTACTCTCCCATTTTGATATTTATGTCCGAGGATATCAAGATTATTTTTAAGACAATATAGAGGAGTACCACCTCTATAAAAACATAGGGGGATTTTATCCTCATGAGGTTGTTGTTTGGTTCTTAACCAATCTAAGCATCAACATTTTTGGCGACCATACTGGGGAGGAAAATAAGGATGGATCCGTATACCATAATTCTCATGACTTAAGCTAAACTAGCCAACCCCAGTTACAAATTGGACTAAGAAATCAAACAAGTGTTTTGCATTATTTGTACGATTTTGTAAAAACAATATAAAGGAGATAAGAAGATATAAAAATATCATGGGAGACACTCGCCTTCAAAGAAGAAAGATAAATTGCGAGAAGACAAAGAAGAAGGGTTTGAAATCAAGAAGAATATGGAATATTATAGAGGACCAATAATGATAATCAAGAGTAAAAAACTTCAATTTCCTTAAGTTGGAGAAAGTTCCAAAACATAGAGATGAGAACCATAATCATGGGTGACAGAGAAGATAGAAATGACATCCCTAAAAATCAAGAAGAAAGACAAAGAGTCCTAAGAAGAAGGGTTAGGTCTATCCCTCTTAATTTGAAATGGGAACAACATCCATTACCAACCCTTCCCCAAGGAGTTCTACCAGTTTTCACAGGAGATGGAATCATAGATCCGAAGAGACATCTAGACCAACTCTTAGCAGTTTGTGATATCCATTTGATAGAACATGATGATGTCATGGTTACTATATTCTTGTATACTTTGACAAGACGAGCCTATGAGTGGTACATCTCTCTTCCTTCTCAGTCGATTTCAACATTTGATGATTTGGAGAACATGTTCCTGACTATGTATGCACCCCCAGTTTCATACCATACATTTCTCACACAATTCACTCAAATTCATTTGAAAAAGGGTGAAAGAATAAAAGACTTTAATTTATGATTTTTCAATACGTTGAATTAGATTCCAGAGGATAAATGACCAAATACTCCTTTTATCTTTGTTTTTTATAAGAAAAAAATTCCCACAAATGTAAATTATGCCATCATATCCTTAGGAATAAACAACTTAGATGAAGTTATTCACAAAGAAACAAAGATGGAGGAATTCATGCTAGAAACAAATGTTGATCCTGAGATCATTCTTGGGAAATTTTAAAGGAAAGTGAACACTCTTATGATATCATACCAAGGAACATCCACATCAATAAAAGTTGAAAATTGAGTGACTGGTGGAGGAATTTTTCAGGGAGTTCCCCCTCATCCTACAAATAATCCCAAAAATTTTAATGAAACAAGGAAGATAATATAAATTTCTCAAATGAATAGAACCATTTGACAGATGAATAATGAGCTAAAAAGGTTGAGAAGAGATGAAAAATTTCTAAATTTTCTCCCCACAAATAAAAAAACAAGAATTCTTCTCCAGGAACAATGAAGAAATCATGTCCAAGAGAAAAGAATGAGAAATGAAAGAAATGAAATATGAAAGAAATGAACAACATAGGCCAAGAGAACCTAGAGTGCAAAATCCTAATGTCGTGGTGTTGGAATATGTTTTTGAAGAAGAAAATTTTGAGAATTTAGATCAAGAAGCTGACATCATCCAAGATGAAATTCTAGAGTCAATACAGATGGATGAAGGTGAATAATCCTTTTACATTTTTGACAAATAATAAGAGATTGACATTTCACAAGAAAATGTTGTACAAATGAGAGCACAAGTGAATAGATTCAAAACAAAAGAGGTTGTCGAAAAATAAAAAGAAAATAAAAAAGAAAATGCTATAGAAACAACAGGGAAACAAACAATTGTTAGTTAGGAAAATAATCCACCGCAAATGAACTATAATGGCATTGACGATCTAACCAAGTTAAGAATTACTTTTCCATTAATGGAAGTGGTGAAAATTCCATAAAAAATAGAAAATAGTTTAAATATCCTTGATTAACCAAGCACTAGAGTAGAAGTTGTTACAAATTCTAGGCAACAACAAAATATTTCATCAGTGAAGCCAAGGGGTAAAGTTACACCGTAATACATAACTATAGAAAATCATGATGTTGTACTACATAATTCTTTGGTTTATAGTGGTGTGACCAATAACATAATTCCCATGTTAGTCATGGAGGAACTTTCAATGGGATGTACTAAATATTATGAGACTTGGGAAAGTATATATGAAATAGATTCAACAAAGGTCCCAAATTACAGTGACATTAAATATTTTTGTGGGTTGATAACCTCAACACCGCACATCACAACAATATTTATCATCATAGTGGTAGAATTATCTCCAGCATATGTGTTGGCACAAAAGTTTTCAAAGCAAGGTCCTTCTTAGATTACCAACAAAAGGTATCGAAGTAGTCTAGAGTGTTGGAATTTTAATCTTCCTGGGAAGGAAGAAATCTCAGCCGAAGCGCAAACGAGACATGAAAGAGAGGGAAGGGTAAGGAGAATACTTCGACAAACCTCTAATATATCAAGGATCACTGTAATATTGCATGGAATAGACTAAACCTATAACAATCCTGAGGAATTCCTAACTGGAAAATAAAGAGACAGAGTGGCATTTCCATTCATAAAGAATTATTTAGGTACATCAAACATAAAGATAATAAAGAAAAACATTTGATTCAGGCATTAAGACTAAATACACAAGATGTAGATTTGAAATTAAGGCCTCTGTTTATATTGATAATACCAAAATATGATACATTTTCCATCTGATTCTTACCTAGATCTCCATATTCAACTATGTTAAGGTATTGACTCATTACATCAATGACTCTCATCACAACATCAGTATTCAGCAAAAGTAATAGTAATAGCTTTGGAATAACATACTAAATAATGACATTACATCCCTTTCATTAACCTATCACTATTATCCTATCATTATTCATTATCCTATTACAACCATATCGGTCTCCTATATATAATCCGATCTTGTTGGTTAAGAACCCGAGATTTCTTTCTTTTCTTCATATTTCTGTTGCTGTCGCATTGTCCCTTTAACCCTTTTTTGCTTCTTCCTTTCATGCACTACCCATCTCCTCCACAACTTGTGCAACTTACATTCTCCAAAATGAAGCTGCAATGTGTTGTGCACAACTTCTATTGAAAAAAACAAAGGGCCCAACGGGCTCCGACCACAATCCTTGACTCGCCCTGAGTCAAGTCTTCATATTTTCTGTGGTCTCTAGGTTGGATTGTTGTTCTTTCTTTCCTTTTGGTTCTAAGTTTCTTTCACTTCTGGTTTCGACTGCTTCTGGTTTCTCTTATTCAAACGAAAGGCCCAACTTTGGTACGAGTTTGAGGTCTCTCTTCTTGACCTCTTGGAAGTTATCCACTTTATCCTGCCACTTCCTGGCAAGCACTGAAGCTTCAACAAAAAATTTCTTAGTGGCGTATGTGATGCATTCCTTTGGATTTGAAGCAAATAAGGAGTTCCATTCAGATTCAGCAATGGCATCGACTTGATGAATCTATGGGTATTTTTTCTAAACTACAGGTCAAAACTCATGTATCTCTTCCTTAACAACTTTTTGGGCTTCATATAATGCATTCAACCCATTATCCACTTGTTGGATTTTGTCAAATTTCTCCCGGTTTTCTAGCCAATCCAAGGTGTTGGCTCCTTCTGCATTAAGCGATTGGATATTTACACGCAAGTCCTCCAATGTGTGGTTGCGTCTTGATATGATTCCCATCCAATGGCTTACCTCTCTAAAGATCTTGGTGCATTCGACAGTCTATTTGTGCAAGGTTGCTCTTGCATTATTCCCTTCCAAGACAATTTTCTCTCAGAGCTTCTTAGGTTGTATTTCAACTTCTTTCTTGGCATATCATAGTTGTGCCTTGAGGCTCTCTTCTCTTTCTACTAGGTATGACCAAGTGAATTGAATCAACTCAGTCTCCTCTATAGTCTCACTTGTTCTACTGGACTCTAGCAGCTGAGGCATTGTCTTAGTGACCACCATCCAGGTCTCTGAGAGTTTTTATTTGAATTTATCCACCTTCATTTCTTCTTATATATTGGAGTGTTCTTGTGCAACGAGTCCTTCATGTTTCCATAATTTTTCTTCTCTTTCAACCTGCTAGATCCTCTGCTCCAGTTGTTCAGTTGAGGCTCTGATTATTTCTACCAGTTGGGCTATTGGTAATTGTGTGAGCTGGCCCAATGAAGGAATGACATCCATGGGTACTCTAACTTGTAGTGGAATTCAACTGGCCATTGATTTTGCAGAAGGTGTCTCCACCTCTTCTTCTCTTGGGGATGGAATTTTTAGTTGGTGTGTAATTCGAGCCTTCAATTCTATTGGGAATTGAGGAAAATATTTTGTCTAGGCCAGGAAGAGCTGCAATAGTTCCACACATAGATTTGGGTTCTAGAAGACTGGTTCCATTTTCTTTTGAAAATATGTTGCACTCTGACCTGATGTAGTTTCAGGTTCCTTCTGAACCTTCTGTACTTCTCCCTCTTTCTGTAACACAATTTCTGGAGTTCCACTTCTATGGATGGAAATATCAACATTGATTGTTGAGAGAGGGAACTAAGTAGTTGGGACTTGCGATAGTGGAACAATTTGAATCTCCTTTGAAAGTGGAGTGTCTTGAATAGGTACAAATGGAATGATTGATTGAATCACTATTTCAGGGATCAGAGTAATGAGTTATGGTACATGCTCAGGTAGGTCGGGGGATCCAGCTCCATGGGCTCAGGTGAAGTGGTTTGGGTTTGAATGGTCATGTCTTGCAGTGGCGATGGGTTTTGTGGGGGATATGGGGGTTGCTTAGTGATTATGGTTGTGGATGCAATGATATCTGGTTTGGGATCATTCTAGATGTCAATCACTATTTGGGTCGCTTAAGCGGTTGCTCGAGTATGAGGTATGGTCGAGGAAATTGGTTGGGGGTTCAAAATATTCATAGGGGAGGGGCCTATCCTAGGTTTCTTAACTAGTGGATATCCTATGAAAGAAGTGACGGGGATGTCATTGACATATTTACCTGATAGCATGGTCAATCAAGAAGCTGTAAAAACATAGGAAACGTCCTCTTCTTTAGTTCCAGAGGTTCTGCATCCTCTTCGTCTTTTGAATTCGTCAGCATCTAGATATTTTGTTTCTTCTTTGTTGGGAAAAAACTCAAACCTACTCCTTCTTCCTACCCCTTTTTATTCAGGATTTCTGCAGGAAAGAGGTAGTGCATGCCAGACTTGCATGGATTTCGCTTGACGCCAGTCCATGAAATGGCTTCTTTGTCAAAGTTTTCCTCATCCAAGTAGACGGGGAGAAACCTCGAGTGGAAGAATTCTGAATTTGTGGGTCCTGTCTAGACGAGAGTGTTTTGGTGGTTCAATCCAAAGGCGATGTTCTGTGTGTTCATTTTCAACAACTCTTGTG
Organism: Picea engelmannii; assembly: GCA_009831015.1. Lineage (NCBI taxonomy): Eukaryota > Viridiplantae > Streptophyta > Pinopsida > Pinales > Pinaceae > Picea > Picea engelmannii. The sequence goes on along the minus strand of ML780081.1, from coordinate 454,982 downwards.
GTATGTTCCAGCAGTGAGTTGTGTCAATCAGTAGATTTTACCACTTTGAGAAAGTGACATTGTTGAATTCTTGGTTTTCCTTATCCTTTGGGCGCCCTCGAGTGCCAAGGTTCAAACATTTTGTCAAGGTAACCTTTGTACACTAATTCCAACTATCTCCCATGGGTGGCTACCCTTTCCAAGGGGAAAATGATATTAATAGGTACCCATACGTAAAGGTTCCTCCTTTATCCTGAGCTTCCTCACATGTTACTAGGAGTTCCTCTAGCAGGTAGCTGCACCAGTTGAATATACCCCCGTTTCTGAAAAAATCATCTATGGAGAGTGCATGGAGGGTGCATTCACCTTTGTAATAGGACCGCATGACCTTGCTTGCGATTATACAGCAGGCCATTCGAACAATTTCTAGAGTAATTGGGTAAATCCTTGTTGTTCATCCACCTCTGTGTGTGAAACTTCTCATACATGCTAACCTTTCCTTTCTTTTTCCCATGCTTTCTTAGGCCTTGGAATCCTTTGGTGACATCCTCACCCTCAAGAGATAAGTTGGTGAGTTGGAAAATGTCATCCACATGAATCAGATACCTTTGTTCAAGCCATATAATTCTATCATGCACTCAGCTAATGAAGAATTTTGTGCTGCGTTCAACCTCACCAGTGTTCCCGAAGACTGGTAAGTCTTTGAGGTTCATGATTGTTGAGTTGAATAGATTGATAAATTCAGGTTTGGGGACAACTTTCATGCCTCTGATTTCATCCAGAACCAAGTCCCATAACACGTTGATGTTCATCTGTGGGAACAACACTTGGTCTACCAGATCAAGGTCCAAGTGCTTTACTTTCTTTGTCTTTCCTTTGACATCCCCGAAGATTTGGATACGAGGATCAGACGGTTCATCTAGGATTGCTTCTTTGGGAGCTACAATTCAATCTCCTGTTTCTCTCGGAATGGTAGCTCCGGAGTGTTTATTTTTTGGGTAAATTGGGGTTGTATTTGTAACAGGGGAAAGAAAATCTCTCAGGGTATGCGCAATTGCAAGAAATTCAAAATCTACCTAACAAAAAACAATGATACTTTATCATGGATTGACGGGGTATTATAACTAGATAAGTAGAGAATTTATGTAAGCGCACATAAAGACACTCATTATTAGGCCATAAACATGTTTTTAGGCTTAGGTGTCTGATGGAATGGATAACAAGGTAGGATATATCAATTGATCTTGGATTTTATTGAACAGATTGACAGGGATGTGGTCCAGATGAGGTTCTTATCCTTTTAACGATTGAGTAGCATTGCAGGGATATCGATGGCATCTGCACATATCACTCCTTTATGGCTTAATGAAAAGTTTTGATGGGTTACGGTGGTGGTCATAAAGTGTATGACTCGACTGGGTCTGTGTGGCACATGGGTTGTGATCGAGCTCATATTCTCCCTCCTTCCAACCACAATGGGGGTCCCCATCATATTAAATGACTTCATTTAATGTAATAGTGTCTCTTCCAATCCTGTGTTTTTTAGTAAGCAGTTCTGCGCAAAATCAACGCTAAGACTGAAAAATAATATATGTCGTGGCACATTAAATGTACACTTCAACATTTATTAATTGAATTAAATAAATTGCAAAAAATGAAAATATAACTATTGTACATGCTCCTTTGGACTAGAGAAACCTTGATTTGTCTCAAGCATGAAAAGTGTAGGGTTTCAGGCGGGTGCCATTCACCCATCCTGGCTGAAGGATACCATCTAGTTGCATGAGCCTGACTGCACCAAAGTGTCGGATTTCTGCAATTATGAATGGACCCAACCAATGCATGTGCAACTTTCCTGGATGTTTATGATATCGAATGTCATATAGGAGTACCTTATCCCCTTATGTGAATATCTTGAACTTAATATGCCTATCATGCCAATATTTATGTTTGGCTTTCTCAACTGTTGGATGAAAATCCACTAAAAATCTTGCTTCCTCAAGTTCTTGCAAGTCTGCAATCCTCTGTGCAACTGATTAATCATCTGTCATGTTTGTAGCCTATGCTATATAAATATTAGGGGTAGTAAATTGTGCGGGTACAAAAACTTATTTTCCATAGACCAACTGAAGTGGGGTGTATCTATGCAACTTCTTCATGGTAGTCCAGTAATCCCACAAGACTGCTAGAGCTCTATCAACCCAGTCTTCCCGATTTGTGCAACATACTTTTGTGAGTCCTCTTTACAGAATTTTATTGAAGGCCTCTATCGTACCATTAGTTTGCAAATGGTAAGGGATTCTCTTATGTTGTTGTATAATAAATTCATTCATTAATGATGCAATTGTACTGTTAATAAAATGAGTACCTTGATCACTAGTTAGACTTCTAGGACATCCAAACCTAGTGATAACATTCTCGAAGATAAATCTAGCAGTTGTATATGTAGAATAGTATTGGACTTCCTCTACTTCATCCCATATTGTAAGGTAATCAGTTGCGGTAATGATGTATCTGGCCTTTGAGTGCTTAGACGGGGGGTTGATCGGTCAAATAAAATCAACAACCCACTTCTCAATGCTTGAAGTGCTCTGACTGGATGAAGGGGTAATTCATTTATGTGCTATGGCTTTCCTACTCTTTGGAAAGTGTCACAAGATCTATCATATTCCTTAGCATATTTAAATAATGTGGCCCACCATAATCCGATGTGAAGTACCTTCTCTGCAGTGGACTTACCTCCAACATGTACTCGTGAAACTCCATTGTGGCATTCCCATGGGATATCTTGCCTTTCATGGTTCAAGACTCATCTCTTAAGGATTTTGTCGAGTCTCAATTTGTAAGGTTTCCCTACAATCAATTGATAGTCTGTTGCACGAATCACCATATGTCACTTATGGGTTGCATAGTATGTTTTTGGGCAGGTTCTTGTACTAAGGAAGACAACAATGTATTCAATTTACTCTGGAATGGCCTCAATCCAGAATAGGTTTGCATCCAGGAGCTGATCATCCACTACTCTGCCACTTTCCCCTGACTCCAACCTAGAAAAGTGATATGGACCTACATTGCATCTTCCTGGTTTGAAAATCACTTCAAACAAAAAATTCTTGAAACAAAAATAACCATCTGCAAATTCTTCCTTCCAATACTTGTTTATTGACCAGGTACTTCAATGCAGAATGATCAATGAAAAAATTGAAATGAGAGCCTAATACGTAGTGTCTAAACTTTTGTAATGCATAAATCATAGCCAAACCTTCCCTTTCAGTGGATGTATAGTTGCGCTAAGCTTGAAATAGTTTACTACTGGCAAAGTAAATAGGGTGGTCCATATTCCCTTCCCCTAGTTATGTTAAAACAACTACTAGGGCGATGCCTAATGCATCCACATGTACATGGAATTCAATTTCCCAATTTGGAAATATCAAGATCGGTGCACTACTTAGTTTCTCTTTGAGAATGTCAAATTCCTTGTCACACTCAGGCATCCATTGGAGTAGTTCAGACTTCTTCAACAATTTCTCAAGGGGTGCTATAATAGGTGCATATCTTCTAATGAACCTGCAGTGACAATGTGTATGTCCCAGTGTGGAGCACAATAATTTGGCACTTGTAAGTGGAAGTATGTTCAGAATGACCACAACTTTAGCTGGGTCTACCAGGACTCCTTCTCTGCATAAAATATGGCCTAACAGATTTCCATGAGGTACACAGAAAATACACTTTCTTAGATTTAGAGATATCTGCATTTCATGACATCTATCAAACATTAATCGGAGTAGGTCGAAATGATCTTTTAAAAGGATGTACACCTTCCAATCATCCATATTGAGTTCTACAAACTTGTGGATGAATTCTCGAAAAGATGCTATCAAAATTCAAGAGAAAATTGCAGGGGAATTATGCAAACCAAGGGCATTACATTGTATGTGAATGTTCCCCATTCAGTTACGAATGTAGTCTTTCTCTTGTCTTCCTCTATGATTCTGAATTGATTATATCCTAAGAATCTGTTTGTAAATGAATAGGATTATTTCCCCACAACTTGATCTAATACCTCGTCATTGAAAGGTGTCGGAAATAGATCATGCAAACATGCAGAATTCAGAATCCTATAATCCACATAGACCTGAATGTCTTCTTGTATTTCTTAATCTAGATAACTGTGGGGCTAATGCATTCTTCTTCTTCAATAGGGAAAATAAGTCATGCTGCTAGAATCTTGTCCACTTCTTTATTAACCTTTTATTTTATTCTAGGGTTGAGGCCGTATGGTCTGTTCTTCATAGGTCTTGAGTCTAGTTTCAACCCTATTTTCATTTCTCCCATGGCTCCTTTTATGCCTTTTAGTTCCAAGAATGTTTTAGGAAACAAGTCCTCATACTCCTGCAACATATTATGTACCTAATTCATAGCCTTATCATTCGATTAGTCTCCTATAGAAGTTATCTTAGGATTCTCTATGCTCCCTATATTGAGTTTATTCAACATCAGTGGGTGATTATAAGAGCTACATGTGTGACTAGGTATGGTATCCCGAATATATATACTTCCATAGTTTTCTTTAATGTCTAAGTTTCTGAGCTCTTCTAAATCGTCAGGGTTTTCTAGGTCTCACTCAACTTTACAACAAGGTACATATATATTATCAATTTCAAGACTTAGACTAGACTGAAGCAAGTGAACATGGTTTGTCGGTAAAAAGCATTTCCCTGATTATTTTTAGGAAAGAGTTGAGCTCGATATACTTACTTGTAAAGGAAAAATCCTTGCAAAACTACTCTTGTAAGGTTTCCCAATAGTTCGTTTGTCTTCTAGTCTCCTCATGTATATGACAGGCCCTTGGAATAGTTCCCAACAAATGGAAAAATACATGGACCCATACATGAGAGGGTGCCTCCACAACTCTCCACTTCTTTAAGCAATGTTCAATATGTATCCGAGGGTCAGATCGTTCGTCGAACAGTTGCGAATCTTGGAAATCTATCTTCATTTCTTCTTTCATCCAATCCCTCCCCTCAAATCGACATCTGATGTCTTCTTTTGCATCCCCCCACTCTATAATTGAGGCTTTATGGGTAGCCCACCATATAGTGGGGGTATATTGCAAGGCCAAGTCAAGAACATAGATCCTTTGTTCCTCTGCTATCTTTTCTTCCATGATGGTGAGAAAATTGTGTATCTCTTGTTGATTAAGGTTGGTTGTCATTGATGTCAACCCTTGAAGAAATCCCCTTAGCACAAAGGTTTGGGTAATGGACCCAATATTTTTTTATGTAAATATGACTCATTATTGTTTTTTCATGGTTGATAAGAATTAAATATGTATGAACTCCAAAGTGGTCCCCTTATGGTGAAATCCCTCACGGGAAGACTCTTTGTGGAGTAAGAGAACCCATGCTTAATTGTGTAATAATAATATGAAGGATAGTGAATTTTTTAGGGAAACTATCCTAGATGGATAGTTCTTGTCATTCTGTTTCTGGTGGTATGTAGAAAGTCACATAACTCCTCACGGTTAGAGAGTTATGACCATGTGAAGTTGGAGAACCCAGGTTTGGGTAATGGACCCAAGTTTGTTTGATGGATAGCGGTATGGTTTTTGATATATTTGAAGGTAATACTATTCTATATGGATAGTACATGTCATTCCATTTCTAGTGGTATGTGGAATGTCACATAAATCCTCACGGTTTGAGAGTTGTGGCCTTACGAAGTTGGAGGACCCTCATATGTCATCTACAAGCCCCAAAAGGTCAAAGTAGTCAAAGTGGTTTAAGAGATTTTAAAAGGTAAATAATAAAGTGAAGTGATGAGTGTATTATAATTCAAAGTGAATACAAAATAAATGATTTCAATATTAAATTTAATGGATAAATTAGAAGTGGGTTAACCCTAAAATAAGGAAAGTGGGCCAAGTGACCTAGAAGATCTTTTTAAGGAAGCTACTTGGAGACTATAAATAACAGGCAAGGCTCTCTCATTTTAATCACACTTGAGAATATTGAATATCTATAGGTGTCTGAGGTAACCAAGGATATCTAAGCTGAAATTCTGAGGGAAGGTGAAGAAAAGAAGGCCGAATTGCAAGGAAGGATAAATCCTTTTGATGGTGCTTTCTAAGGTATGTTATTTACATGTCATCTCACCATTTTCGCTATAACATTTTTTCATATAATGATTCAGACCGTGAAATTGCTATTCCATTGAGAAAACACATCCAAGTATATGTGGTAAACAATTCAGCTTGTGGTTCGTTGTATTTTGGTAGTTACACTCTGTGGAAAATAGGGTTTGTGGCTAGTCCTAAAACTAGTCAAAAAAAGGTGTTTCTGGTAAAAATGTCATAAATTCTCCATAACAGATCCAAATTCAGTGAGACCAAATGTGTTGGATAGGGTATAGTCTACAAGGTCGCTCTCTAGAATAAGCCATAATTCAGCAAAGTATGGCATTTTTTCTATAAATCCTTTTCTGAGAGGTTCCAAGTAGTGACACTTGGAGGAATTCCATAAAACACACTAAAGAACATTGTATATCAGTTTCAGATATTTATACATTACAGGTACAAATTTATGATTACTTCAAGTTAGGGTTGTTGACTAATCCAAAACTAGGCAAGTGAGAGTAAAGAAAAGTTTGATGAAAATGTTAGTCTCTTGTTGTTAAAGTTAAGGAAGGTTTGCAGGAATGTGATCATATACACCAGGTCTATTACAAAGCTACAAATCAGATTTGGATGATGAAATTGATGAGGGATTTTGGTTAAGGTACATCTTGAGTACATGGTTGAGACAAGTAGTTGATGAATTGGCACATACATGAGGTGTATAGTTGATGATGTTGGTACATATTGATGAGTCATAGTTAATGAGTACTTGAAACATGATTGGTACATGCTTGGTACATGGTTGGATGCACTTGTTTATGGTACAGGTTGGTTACAGATTGTTTGGTACAGTTTGGTGCATGGTTGATTCACTTGTTTATGGTACAGGTTGATTACAGGTTGAGGTACAGGTTGGTGCATGGTTGATGCACTTGTTTATGGTACAGGTTGATTACAGATTGAGGTACAGGTTGGTGCATGGTTGATGCACTTGTTTATGGTACATGTTGATTACAGGTTGAGGTACAGGTTGATGCATGTTGATGCATGGTTCAGATTTATTGGTACAAGTTTACAACGGTATTTCTCTCAGTGATAGTGTGGTAGTGGTTCCATCATTCTACTTCTACTTCAGGGCGGTTGGATGGGGCAAGGACAGGTGGTTGTAGCCACCTTCTGGTTTTAGCCGGAGAACATAGGGGGTTGTAGCCTCCTTCTAGTTGTAGCTAGGGAATTGGGAAGTTGGAGCTTCCCTCAGGTTGTAGCCTGAGAAACTAGGGGGTTGGAGCCTCCTTCCAGTTGTAGTTGCAAAACAAAGGAATTTGGTTATTCAAATGAATAATTCTTCAAGACATATAAGAAAAACATTATGTGGTTTTCTCCCGATTTGGGTTTCCACGTAAAACACTGGTGTATTGTTTATGTGTATGATTGCTCATTTGTCCATTTCTTATTTACTCTATAGTTATTGGATGATAATGCTTCATTGATATAACACTTAGATTATATGGTTAAAAGGGAATAAATTGCTTTATTATTGATTCACCCCCCCTCTCAGTAATCCAACAATTAGTATCAGAGCTGGTTCCTTAAGGAAACAGTTTAACCAATGGAAGGATATCATGGATTATTCTGAGAATGGAGTACCAATGTTTAATGGTCAAAATGGTTTTAAGTATGAGATGTGGAGCATAAGGACGAAAGTATTTTTACAGGCACAGGGACATTATATTTGGTTGTCAGTTGTTACAGGATATGATAGTTCAAAAAGGGCAAAGACTGCAACCAAGAAGGAATTGAGGAAGAATAACAAAATAGCATTGGATTTCATCTGGGAAGGATTACCTAATCCAATAAGAGAAAATTTTGGTAAATCTTCATCAGCAAAAGAACTTTTGGATAAGTTACATGACATATATTCTTCACCCATCATAGATTTAGAAAATGTCAAAGAAGATGCAGATACAAATCAAGAAGAATTTTGTTCACCATGTCAAGAAGATTCAGAAGATGAAGAGTACATAATCACCAGAGGTATGTTATTTTGTGTTAATTGTGAAAAACATGGACATCTTGAAATAGAATGCGATGAAGGAAATGAGATAGGAAAAATAATTGAAATGGAAGACAATTATGAAGAAGAATTGATTAGTTCTTTAGATGAACTAAGAGAAGAAAACTTCACTCAAGAAATAATTGATGAAACAAAAGGAAAGTATTCACATTTTTGAAGAATCCCAATAGGTAATCAAGAACTTAAGAAATCAGCTAGAAGAGGCCAGAAAGATCGAAGAAAATCTTGAATATCAAAAGCAGTGTTTGGAAATCAACATAGCAACACAGAAGGAAGAAGCATAAATGAGAGAGAAGATATTGACAGATCAACTTAATGAAAGAACTAACGATCTAAACCAGCTTGAGGCAGAGTTTGGTCAAGAAGAGAAAGGACTTGAAGAAGAAATAATCACACTAAAAATTTATCTTGAAGAAGCAAAAGGAACAGAAGAATTCATGAAGTCTTAGATAATGAAGAAAGAAGAAGAGGTTGAGAAGATTGAAGAAGAAGTTGTCACATTGAGAAGTAAAACCGTCAAGCTCAACACAAACATTGAAGAGACAGAAACATCCACATTGGTTATAGAGAATGAAGAGAAGAACTCTAGGTTGCTAGAAAAGAAGAATGAAGAAAATAGAAAGAGTTATGCAGAAGTACTCAAAGGAAGGAATCATGGTCAACCAGAATCTAAGAAAAATATTAAAGATACATCTTCAAGGGGACCATCCATGTTCAAGACACAAAGAAGCTTCAATCATGATCATGATCATTCAAGACACAAATTCAGAAGGACTACGCCACAAAGAAGATCATTCACTCCCAGGTATGCATATTTATTTTATGGTCATTGTTTTTATTATACTAACTTTGGACATAAGGTTGCAGATTGCAGGGATTATAAAAGAAATGTTCAAGCAAGAAGTGCCTATGTGGCCGCACGTAACATTGAGTGTTACAAATTTCATAACTATGGACACATAGCCAGTGATTGTAGAAGCATGACCGATTCTTCCACGAAAGAGAATACTGATATCAGATATAAGAAAGTATGGATAAGAAAATAGGAAGAACATGTGAACAAAGACTAGGTACCAGACATCACAAGATTGGCAATAAAACAAGATGAATAAAATTCTACAGAGAAAAAGAAAGATGTCAGATACAGAAAGGTTTGGAAAATAATTTAAATAAAGGAAGGGCAAGTAAATAAGGAAAAAGTTCAAGATATTGTACTTTTAGGCATTGTAGTGAAAGATGAATCCACAGACAGAAAGAAAGAAGTCAGAGCTCAGAGACATAATGAATCTACCCATGAAGATGATGATGAATCTACCAATGAAGATGATGATGAATACACATTAGAGCAGGAATTGTTCTGAGCCATCTGGCTTAGAGACTCCCAAGTAATATGAATATTATATAGGGGGATTCTATGCGATAGTTGTGACATACCAAAGAAGCATCCTTCGAGCAACTTGTAGAGTTTGAGAAGACAAATTCAGAGTAATCAGTTAGCAAAAGTACAGTTTGCTAGTATAATGATAAACGGGTTATCATTATGGACGGTTGTGCAAGTAGATTCTTGGAAAGTATGGACATAGATTTATTCGTAAGAACACTTAGCAGGTTTGGATAGATGTATGATAGTAGACGAGAGCATGGATTAATAGATTGGTTCAAAGAGTGGTTCAGAGACAAAGGAACATTATCATAATGGATGATAATTACATAGGAAATGGCTCAAACAATGCTAATGGATTACAAATTGACAGATATGTTTTGGACACAGGCAGTGCATACACCTGTTCACATTCAAAATAGAGTAATGCTCAGAAACAACAATGACAAAACTCCCTACGATCTATGGAAAGGAAGACCATCAAATGTGAAGCACTTCATATTTTTTGGAAGCAAATGCTACATCAAGAGAGAATCCAACAGAAACAGAAGAGCAAGTTCAAAAAGTATCTCCAAAGATAACTAGCAAACGAGCATAGAAGAATCATCCTTCATATCAGATTATTGGAAAAAAAGATGCAGGAGTTGAGACTAGAAGAGAAATCCGTTCACCAGAAAAAAACACACCTAGCACTCTTATCTACAATTGAACCAAACTGTTTTGAAGAATCCAACAAGGATGAATTTTGGAATAAGGATATGAATGAAGAATTGGATCAAATAGAGAAAAATGACACTTGGGAACTGGTTCCAAGACCAAAGAATAAGAATTTAATCAGCACAAAATGGGTTTTCAGGAATAAATTAAATGAAGATGGAAAGGTTACAAGGAACAAAGATAGATTGGTATGTAAAGGATATGCACAGATTGAAGGAATCGACTTTGAAGAGACATTTGCCTCAGTTGCCAAAATGGAAGCAATCCGGTTTCTTTTAGCCTATGCATGCTCCAAAAATGTTAAAGTATATCAGATAATCAACCTTTTTGAATGGGGAACTTGAAGAAGAAGTCTACATTGAACAAATAGAAGGATTTCAATTTTTAGAGAACGCAGATTATGTGTGTAAATTAAAGAAGGCATTGTATGGTCTAAAACAGGCTCCCAGAGCATGGTACTCTAGATTGGATAAGTATCTGCAACAAGTAGGGTTCAGAAAAGGAAATGCAACCAACAACCTCTACATCAACGTAAGTGAAGGTAATATTTTATTAATTGAAGTTTATGTTGATGATATTATTTTTGGTAGTGATGATGATAGGTTAAGACAAAAATTTGCAAAATATATGAAAAAAGAATTTGAAATGTCACTACTTGGAGAACTATCCTTCTTTCTGGTACTTCGGATACATCAAAGAAACCAAGGAATTTTTATGTCTCAAACCAAATATATCAAAGAAATGATAAAGAGATTCGGGATGGAAGATTGCAAACCAGTTATCACTCCCATGCAAACGAGTTGCAAGTTGAGCAAAGATGATGATTCAAAGTCTACAGATCAAAGGAAATACAGGTCAATGATTGACATCCTATTGTATGTGACATCATCCAGACCAGATGTAATGCAGGAAGTTGGACATGTGGCATGATTTCAAGCAGCACCAGAGGAATCACATGTATTAAGAGTGAAGAGGATTTTTAGATATCTCAAAGGAACAAAAGAGTTTGGGCTATGGTATCCAAAAGGAAAGGATCTATCACTAATTGCCTACACAGATGCAGATTGGGCAGGTTGTATTGATGACCGACAAAGCACCAGTGGAACAACGTTCTACTTGGGTGAGTGTTTAGTATCATGTCTAAGCAAGAAACAATCATCAGTATCTCTATCTACAGTCGAGGAAGAGTATATTGCAACAACAACATGTTGTACACAGGTTCTTTGGATGAAACAAACTTTGATAGATATACAGGTTGAGTATGATGAGCCCATTCCAATATATTTTGATAATACAAGTGCCATCGGTATCTCAAAAAACCCGGTGATGCACTCCAAGATGAATCACATTCCAATCAAGTATCACTTTCTACTGGAACAAGTTGCAGAAAAGAACATCAGAGTTGACTATGTGGGCACAAAAGAACAAGTGGAAAACATCGTTACAAAACCACTTCCACGGGAATCCTTTGAATATATTCGCCAAAGACTTGGAGTTATTTCTACTCCAAAATGAATGGTTTTTGAATGGTTTTTGAATGCTTGTCTTGTATGTCTTAGATGTACACAAGGAAGCACCATAAGAGGACAGTTCAGTCAGGGGGAGCAACCCCAGATGGAAAGATACATTTTCCATTGATGACAAAGGGGGAGACATTTATCAGATGTAGAGGACATAGGTAGATTTATCAGATGAAAAGGACAAAGGCATGGTTCCAGGGGGATCATGAGTGATATGATTTCAGAATTTCATCAGAGTGTTGCCATCAATGCCAAAGGGGGGAGATTGTTGATTAAGGTTGGTTTTCATTGATTTCAACCCTTGAAGAAATCCCCTTAGCACAAAGGTTTGGGTGATGGACCCAATATTGTTTGATAAGAAATAAATATGGATGAACTCCAAAGTGGTCCCCTTATGAAGATGCTTTGCAGAGTAATAGAACCCATGCTTATTTGTGTAATAATGAGATGAAGGATAGTTAATTTGTCAAGGAAACTATCCTAGATGGATATTTCTTGTCACGAAATTTCCGGTGGTATGTAGAACGCCACATAACACCTCACGATTAGAGAGTTATGACCATGTAAAGTTGGAGAACCCAGGTTTGGGTAATGGACCCAAGTTTGTTTGATGGATAGTGGTATGATTTTTGCTATATTTGAAGGTAATACTATTCTAGATGGATAGTACATGTCAATCCATTTCTGGTGGTATGTGGAATGTCACATAACGCCTCACGGTTTGAGAGTTATGGACTTATGAAGTTGGAGGACCCTCATATGCCATCTACAAGCCCCAAAAGGTCAAAGTAGTCAAAGTGGTTTAAGAGATTTTAAAAGGTAAATAATAAAGTGAAGTGATGAGTGTATTATAATTCAAAGTGAATACAAAATAAATGATTTCAATAATAAATTTAATGGATAAATTAGAAGTGGGTTAACCCTAAAATAAGGAAAGTGGGCAAAGTGACCTAGAAGATGTTTTTAAAGAAGCTACTTGGAGAGTATAAATAAGAGGCAAGGCTCTCTCATTTTAATAAAACTTGATAATATTGAATATCTATAGGTGTCTGAGGTAACCGAGGATATCTAAGCCAAATTTCTGAGGGAAGGTGAAGAAAAGAAGTCCAAAATGCAAGGAAGGATAAATTCTTTTGATGGTGCTTTCTAAGGTATGTTATTTACAGATCATCTCACCATTTTCGCTATAACTTTTTTTCTATAATGATTCAGACCGTGAAATTTCTATGCCATTGAGAAAACATATCCAAGTATCTATGGTAAAAAATTCATCATGTGTGTTTTTGTATTTTGGTAGTTATACTCCGTGGAAAATAGGGTTTGTGGCTAGTCCTAAAACTAGTCAAAAAAGGTGTTTTGGGTAAAAAAATCATAACGTCTTCATAACATATCCAAATTCAGTGAGATCAAATTTGTTGGTTAGGATAAAGTATTTAGTACTCTTTTTAATAGTTTTAGATCCATTCAACAAATATTCCATGTGGGGCATGCTCTATAAGGTCGCTCTCTAGAATAAGCCAGAATTCAGCAAAGTATGTCATTTTTGCTATAACTCCTTTTCTGAGAGGTTCCAAGTAGTGACACCTAGAGTAATTTTACAAAACACACTGAAGAACATTGTGTATCATTTTCAGATATTTATCCATTACAGGTACAAAGTTATGATTTCTTTAAGTTAGGGTTGTTGACTAATCCAAAACTAGGCAAGTGAGACTAAAGAAACGTTTGATGAAAATGCTAGTATCTTGTTGTTAAAGTTAAGGAAGGTTTGCAGGAATGTGACCATATACACTAGGTCTATTACAGAGCTACAAATCATTATTTTATGATGGAATTGATGAAGGCTTTTGGTTAAGGTACATGTTGAGTACATGGTTGAGACAAGTAGTAGATGAGTTGGCAGATACATGAGGTGTATAGTTGATGATGTTGGTACATATTGATGAGTCATATTTGATGAGTACTTGAAACATGATTGGTACATGCTTGGTACATGGTTGGATGTACTTTTTTATGGTACAAGTTGATTACATGTTGTTTGGTACAGTTTGGTGCATGGTTGATGCACGTGTTTATGGTACAAGTTGATTACAGGTTGAGGTACAGGTTGGTGCATGGTTGATGCACTTGTTTATGGTACAGGTTGATTACAGGTTGAGGTACAGGTTGGTGCATGATTGATGCACTTTTTTATGGTACAGGTTGATTACAGGCTGAGGTACAGGTTGATGCATGGTTGATGCATGGTTCAGATTTATTGGTATAGGTTTACAACGGTATATCTCACAGTGATAGTGTGAAAGTGGTTCCATCATTCTACTTCTACTTCAGGGTAGTTGGATAGGGCAAGGATAGGTGGTTGTAGCCAGAGAACATAGGGGGTTGTAGCCTCCTTCTGGTTGTAGCCAAATAATTGGGGAGTTGGAGCTTCCCTCAGGTTGTAGCCTGAGAAACTAGGGGGTTGGAGCCTCCTTACAGTTGCAGCTGGAAAACAAAGGAATTTGGTGCTTCCAATGAATGTAATTCTTCAAGACATATAAGAAAAATAATTTTGTCATTTTCTCCCGATTTGGGTTTCCACGTAAAACATTGGTGTATTTTTTATGTGTATGATTGTTCATTTGTTCATTGCTTATTTACTCTGCAATTATTGGATGATAATGCTTCATTGATATAACACTTAGATTATATGGTTAAAAATGATTAAATTTCTCTATTACTAATTCACCCCCCCTCTCAGTAATCCAACACCTTTGAGGTACCATTGTATGTAGGGGGTTATCTGACCTCAGTTGCAATCCATCTTATTTATCTGACAAGTGCACATCACCTTGCGAATAACTCATATGAACCTTGCTACCAACTACCAAATGTTGCTTCTGATTCATTAGCAACAGATTGTAAGCTTCTCCAACTTACTGATGCGTCTGCCATATGATTTATATAATTTGGTCTTGTTCCTGACATGATGGTGTATAATTGGTCAAGTTCCTCTGACTCCATATTATGGTCCACTTTTTCAATATATCTAAGCCCTAGACAAGGATCTAAGGGCTGAACTACTTTTATCTCGTCTGCTTCAAACGTCATGGTGTCCCTCTTTAGACCAATGATATCATAATTGTCATATGACCAATCAATCCCAAGTAGAGAAGGGTAGGGATCCTTATCTCCCAAGATTTCAATCACCTCAAAATCATTTGTGGTCTTAACTCCCACAACATCTATTTCCACATTTTCTAGCCTTCCTACTCAGAAGATGTAGTACTAATTTTGCATTCTCAACTAGATGGGGGAATATACTAAATTAGGTTTTACCAAATCTTCTCAGGTCTTCTTGGGTAGGATGTTGAAATTTTATCCAAAATATAGCATGACATCCTTGATTTCAAGCTCATCTATATGGGCTTCTAACCTAAATTTTTCTCATGTTCACACCTTTCTTCTTTGTATTCTCTGGGTATTCTTCTCAGGGAGGTTAGTCCTTAATATGGCTTATGGTGTTCCCTTATTCCCTAGTATCAAGTACAGGTTTTTGCGCAACTTCTAAGTAAGTTGGTCATCCCCTAGGATATCAAAGAATAACTAAAACCAAAGATTGATTACACTTTGAGACTGCTCAGGGTGTTTTCTTGGAATTGCAAAATTCTTGAGTGTTGGTGGTGAGGTGGGTGCTTTTGTAGGGTTAGGTTGATAAGAGGATTTAGGAGGATTCTCTGTTAATTATGGAATGGGGATACTCTTAAATATCTCTATTTAATTTTTGAAAAACAACTTTTGTTTCACAAGATCATACCTGTCATCTTTGGAATAGATTTCTGAATAGTCTTTTCTCCTCTACGAGTGATGATGTTAATATTTGGTAGTTGTCCCTGGATTCCTCTTTTTAATTCTAATCTTATGATATTATCTCTGCATTGATGAACACAGTATTCCTACTTTGCGATCAATTATGGACAGTCTTCAGTTGCTTGCCCATTATTCCTGTAGTACGAGCACCATGGTTGTCTTGGGTGAGGGAAATATCTAGCCAAATGACTTTGTTCATTACATTTGTAGCATTGGCTCGACCCCCTTCCTCTATTTATCTCTCTTATGAATCCACCTCCAACCCCACCTCACTGGCCTCTTCCAGGTCCTTTGGGGGTTTCATTTACTCTAAATGTTATCCAGTCTAATCTGTCAACAAGTGCTTCCAATGCCCTACATTGATTTGTGGCATGGTTCGTAGATTTGAAAAACTCACATTGTATTGTATTGGGTGTAGTTTTGTACTTCTGCATAATAGGACACTACCTCGGCACATGTCCCTGTGTCTAACAAATCTCACAATACTAAGCTATCTGAGAGGTCTGAGTGCCTAGGAAGGTATTATACAACCTTGGTGTATGGAATAGTGGAGTTGCAGACACTTGCACAACTCCTCCTGTGGGTCATGAAGAGCTCCCCATCGGGTTTTGAAGAGGTCCCATTCCCCTCATGCGCGAACATTCATTTACGAGATGACCTTGTGTGTAGTAGCCTGTGTACCAAACATGAGGGTGTCATGGTCTTTGTATGGTTAATTCTTGAATCTTTTCCGTTAGCGCTGATATTTGTCCCTGAATTTGCAAAGAATTTGCATCCACTAGGGGCCTGGTCATTCTCAGATTTCCTGGATAACCTGCCATGGCTTCGATCTTCATCAATTTTTCCAAGGCTTCTGTTAACGTGGATATTCACTATTGTGTTAAAGGAATTCTCGTTAGAGGTAGTATTCCTTGGATATACCATTCCCTCTTGTGATATTCATAAATTGTATGTGCTAGCCTCCCAATAGCATCCTTGAACTTTTGGTTGTACTCCCAGGAAGATTCTCCTTCCCTTTGTTGAATCTCACGCAACTCAAAAAGAGATTGTTTCTATGACTGGGGTAGTTTGAATTCAACGATGAACTTCAAATGAACTTGGCCAAGGGTGAACGCTTTTCCTTACATCCCAGGTTCAATAGCCTGAATATACCATTTGAGAGCATGACCCCTCAAGGTAGTCTAAAATTCTACTAACTTATTTGCATCGAGAGTCCCTTGTACCTCCAAATGGCTTCACACAAAACCCAATGTTTCTCTACATCTTTGTCCCCTTTACCCCATAATTTTGGGTATCAGGCGATTGATCCTCCCATATGTCCATCCATTATGGGTCTCACTATTCCTATTAGAATAAAACCTAATGGTCCTGGTTGCAATACGCCTAGGGATCCCAATATCCTCCCAACCTTTACACTTACATATTGATTCGAACTAACTGGTTGCGAAGGAATAGAAATAACATAAGTAGGTGGCATAAAATTTACCATGGGTATAGAGGAAACTTGGGGGATGGGTGATTTGGGGCTGGTTCCACTAACTTTTGGGAGGGTTTCTTTGATCTAGGGGGTCTCTTTCTCTTCCTCTAGAGCAACCTTCTCTGCATGGTTCCCGATGTTTTCTTCTATCTAGGTTGAATCTTCTTGATCTCCTGCAAGGTCCATACCTTCTTCATCCTCACTTGCTTCTCCACATTCTTCTTCTCATCCACCCGTCTGGGGACTCCTTCCTCTCTACGCTTCTCTCTGCTGCAATATTAGACTAGCCAGACTTTCTTTTCTTCTCACCTTCCTCAACTCTTACTTCCTTCCTTCATATGTTCCTCTTGATCTGATTTATTTATGCAACACCTTAGACTGTTTCTCTGCTTTATTTACTTTTTTGCAAAACCACTTCTCAACAATGGCGACTCTCCTTAAGGCTCACTGGTTTCTTGCATTTGCTTCTTGATTTTTCCCCATATTTCAAAGAACCCTTTCCCTTTCTCAGGTCATGATGACACCCCAAAATCACCCTAACCCAAGAATGGGAGTTTAGGCTTCCATCTTAGTTGAGGGAATAGTTATCATCCCCTCCTCCATCAAGAATACTTTGATCCATAGGGGAATTTCCCTCAATAATCTTTCACGCACACTTTTCTTGAAAATTTCTTCCTCACGTGAAAAATATTAGTGATTATTGGATGCAAATTTGACAATGTATCCCTAAAGAGTCATACAAACCCACAAATTGATTGTCCATGTGATCTGGTGATCCAACTGGTGAAGTGTTTTGATCTTCTTTGTGTCCCAAGTACACATATTCTTGACGAGTTGTTGGAATTCTGGAGCTTCTTGAATTCTATCTATCTAATGGAATAGTTCTTCCAGAAATTTATCCCAGAATATCTCATATTGGTCGCTCGATATTTCTGAGTAAAAGACAGGATCTCTTGTATTCCTCTCACTTTTTCCTCACAACTCTGCTTCCTTCCATATAAAGGAGTCACAATTTCTTTCCCACCATTGTCGAATCTCAGATCTATATATTTGTGGAAGCATTCTCCTCACGGGTTCCCTTTTAAGGCACAGGTCCCGACAATAGAATCATTTTTTTGGTGCAAAAGTGTTTAGACCAGGGTCCTTCTTAGGTTACTAACCAAAGGTACCAAAGTAGTCTAGAGCACTAGAATTTTCATCTTCCTGGGAAGGAAGAGGTCTCACCTGAGGTGAAACCAAGACATGAAATAGAGGGATGAATAAGGAGAATACTTAGACATACCTCTAAGGTATCAAGGCTCACTGTCATCTTGCACAGAATAGATTAAACCTATAACAATCCTGAGGAATTCCTAACTGGGAAATAAAGAGACAGAATTGTGTGCCATTCATAAAGAAGCATTTAGGTACAACAAGCATAAAGATAATAAAGAACAACATTCCATTCATGCATTAAGACTAAATATGCAATATGTTATAACCCTATAATTCATAGGATCATCTGGTGAATGGAACATTTTCACTCTAGATGTATTTTGGCTTGCAAATAATATTTCATTTCTGCAAATTATTTTCAAGGAAAGGAAAAGAAAAGAAAATTCATGATTTTTGACGTTGAGTGGTGTTTCCTAACCCCATGGTGACAAAAGCAAGGGAAGCAGCGCACAAAACCCACAAAATCACTAAACCTAAGTTTTTGCTGCATTCGGACCTAGAGAATAAAGAACGTGCTTAGATCGTCGGTCGATCTAGCGGCGCATAGATCAACGTCTGACAGTGGATTCCGGACCCCCTCGATCGTTCTCCTTTTAACGGTGGGGGGGGGGGTCGAAATGGTAATTAACAAGTGTGCACATATCTACAGTCATCTTGACAGCGCACAGATGGTCTACAAGCGATTCTGGACCCCCTCGACCACTCTGCCTTTAACGGTGGGGGGGGGGAGGGTCCGGAATGAGGAAATTTTTCTCAATGAACCCTATCCCAACGTGTCATAAATACATTGCATCAGACCTCCTCTGCTCCAGACCACTTACTGCTTACCACCCTTCCAACTTACCACCATACCTCCCCTGCCTCATGAAATCATCCTCCATTATCCCGCCACCCACCCATGAATAAACAAACCTAGGCTAAAAAGAACAATAAGTTAATAATATTAGCAATAAAATAAGTTAATTAGATTAATTAATAATTTTAGTATAGTTAGAATAGGTTAAACTAGCTAATAACTAATTAATTATTAATTAGTTAATTATTAATTAAGTTAATTATTTAAGTTAGTAATTAGGTTAGTGTTCCATTGATTTAAATTAATTAAAAAACAAATTAAAAAATATTAATTAAACAAAATATATATATTAAAATAAAACAAAAAAAAATATAATAAAACATAAAAACAAAAACAAAAATAAAAAAAAAAACATAATCCTAAGTTCCCCACCCACTCTCCCATGCATTTCGGATCCCCCCTCAAGTCCCATCAACTCATGGGGGGTCCGATAAGTTGTTTCCTAAAAACCACCCATGGATAGGTGTCAGCTCCACATGCCAAAGGACCCCCCCCAAAAAACCACTTACCACCTCAGGGGGGTCCAAAATACCACTTATCCCCAACAAAACTGCTTTCGCAGCAATTTCAACCAGTCATTTTTCGAAGGCGATTCCGGGCAAACTAAGGCGAATTTTGAAAACCCGAGAGAATTTTTTCTTCGTAACGGGTTGAAGAACAAAAACCTCTCTTAGGTTTTTCACAGGTGCCACCATATGGGAGAGTCTAAGCTATATTTCAACCTCATTTTTCGGATTTCGGGTTCTTTCTATTTTAGCCCTGATTTTGCGGGAGTTGTTTCGGCGAGCTGGAGGCGAATTTGGAGAAACCAAAAGAGGTTTTTGTCTGAAACATACTAATATACAATAAAATACATCATTTTTCACCTAGGTCTCAGCATTAAAGAGAAACAGATGTCTGAGAGGACCCATGTTTTGCAGAAATTTGGCCCGTCTTTCATGGCGGATAGTTCAGGATTTTTGGGGATTTGTTGCTATTTTTGGCCAAGGCAGTTGAATCCGACTTCCAAAACTTGTTGGAGGATCTCTCCTATTTATTCATATGATTTTAATGTAAAAGGGTTGTTGATTCTGGCACCCAGGAATGGGAGGGACCATGATTGAACTTTGTATCAGGGCTCACAGAGCTTTATGTATTTCATCAATCCAATAATACAGTCACAGCAGCTACAGGATTCATGTTTCATTTTTTTTGGTGATGTTATTATTATTCACTATAATTTGTTTCCATTGTATTTCTTAAGTTATTTATACTCTGAATTATGAAAAGAAGTTCAAAGAATAGAATTGGTTGAGACATACACTCTGTTTTTGGCTTTGACATAATTGTCAATGTTTTCTTCTCAATGGTTAATTTCAGGATTCTTGATTTCCCTTTTATTGCCTGGTCCTATCATCTTGCTCCTCTAAATCCAAAATCAAATTCAAAGAATCCAACAAGAGTGCCTACCTTGCCCTCTAAGGCTGTCTGTAGAACTTGTTTTTTATTGAACTTCGGGTTATGAACCCATTACCCAATGGACCTCTTTTCTCTTGTTCCAGCCAATCATTTAAAAAATCCAAACTATGAACTCATTAGCTAGCCTAATATCTATTCAAAAAAATCTATATCAAACAGAGAGATGCCTCTATGAGTCTTGGAGGGATAGATCCAAGACTCAAAGTGGTTTTGATGTTGCCTCTGTGACTGCCTCCACATCCTTGGGAAAATTACAGAGTGATAATAGAATGGCGACCATACTAGGGAAACTTTCCCCAGTAGTACACTTCAAGTTACAGATCTGATCATTGATGGTGGACAGTGACCAAACACCAGAAGGTTGAGATCATTCACTTGGCGACTCCAATTAGCTCCAAACAGTGCCAACTCAAAGACTCCACTAGAGGAAGAACCTGAAGCATGACCAAGCAACCAAGAAATATCAGGTACTCAAGCCCAAATTGCATTCAATACATCTTTGGTTTTATTTGTAATTATGTCTTATCTTATTCTAAGCCTGATCAAAAGTACATTGTTGAAGATTGCATTGACCACCTGCTAATTGATGAGCCTCAAGAGACCAAGCCTCAAATTGTAGATCATGTACATACTCATGCACTTGCAGAAATCCTAGTGAGACATGAGTCTCATTCTTTATCTCCTTCCATTGTTGAAATTCTAGTTAGCTACAAACCCCATGCTTTACCTCCTATACTTGTGAAAATCCCAGACCGATAAAAGCCTCTAGATTTGCCTCCTATCCTTCATGACCTCCTTGTCAATTACATCAATAATATGCCCAGGTTTGATAGAGAAAATGTGAAGATCACCCTGAAAAGCATATTCAAAATCTTGAGGATTTTCTTGATCTATTTTAGGTAGAAGATGACGATGTCTGCATCAGAATGTTTTCCCTATCATTGAGCGGTAAAGTCAAGAACTAGTTTAAAAGTCTTCCAGCTGCCAGCATTAGAAATTTCCATCAGTTTGTAACAATTTTCTTAGATCGATGGGTGATCATGAGAAATTTTTTTCTCATCCTAGAAGAATATGACCATTTGAAAAGGCAACCAGGGGAGACAGAACCTCAGTTTTCAGCAAGATTCAATAAGATATATCATGCAATGCATGTTGATATAAGACCACCCCCAGGATCAGCTAACTTTCATTTCCCAGATGCCTTCGATCCTGAGATGGCATTCCAATTAAGAGAAAGGAACACTGCAACTCTCGAAGAAATGCAAAACATTACAGTTGATGTGGAGGCCAACTTGTTGATCAAAAAGTCAAAGGTAAAGAACAAATAAAAGGAGAAGCTGAAATCTTCAGAAGCTAAACTGGACATCCTAGCCAGTACCATGGAAGAGATGATGCAAAAGATTAGCATAAGAGAAAAACTTGTTGTTCAAAGATATCATGTTCCATTGATTTCAGAGAAAGAAAATGTCATTGTTCCCAAACATTTTACATCTCACCCTTGGTACCATGGTTTGGATAATGATTCTTTCATGTATTCCATTAATGACGTAATCAAAGATGAAGTTCCATCTCAACTTGCAGAGGAATAACCAAATGATATGATGTGAATGTTTGATGACATTCCTTACTTGGATAATCTACCCAAGTGTGATCAGTATGATGATGAGAAGGAGGTTGAAATAGATGTGGATTGTTCAAAGCAATCAACAGCATGTCGTTGGCAGGAAGAAGATCAGTTATAGCTCAGATATGACAATCAATCTGCACATGGAAATTATGAAAGCGATGATCAAAGTGCATAAAATATCAAAGTAAGTGTAAACACTCTTCCCTTATGTTTCTTATCTTTTCAATTTCTAAAAAGAAACTCTAGGCAAGTTGTAAGTAGCGAAGACAAAAAAATTTCTAATGAGTCAGTAGAGGATGTCATTGACGACATGGGATTTGTTTTAGACCCAAAATCACAATCACTAATTTCCCTTGATTCTCAAAGTCCATATGTAAGTCCAGAACTCGAAACAAGATTTGAATCAGTGGAATGTAAGTTTGTACCATTAGATTATAATTTATTTCAAATTTTGGAGGAAAGTGCAGAAAATTTTCAGGAAAATGCAAATTGCATGCCCCTATGTTTTACCTCACTCCTGAGGAAACATTGGAAGAATATTTTAAACAGTAAGAAAGAGGAATGTTCTAATGCAATAGTTGAGGAGAACAAGGATGATATGGAAGCTAATCCAGAAGTAAAACCCCTGAATATTTTTGAAGGCCAAATCTTAGATGAAATCCCGAAGCCTGAGACAGGGGATGAGCTGATCCATTTTGATTCACTGCCTTTATGCTTTAATTATTTTCATATTTTGAGAGGGAACCTTGGCCATATTTTGGTTGAGGATCATAGTGTAAGCCATGAAATGCCAGCATAACAAATTCCACAGTCATCTGAAATATTTTATGACCCTATAGCTGATATGCTGGATGGATTGTGTTTTCAAAGTCAGTTTTCATTTACTCCCAATGATTTCAAAAATTGTTATGACATGGATATGATCAGATAGTCAGCTACAGAGGTGTGTTCAATAGAAGAATCATTTCATAACCCATCAGAAAAGTTGCAGCCATGTCAGGAAGTGCATGAGGATGCAAATAGCATAAATACAATGCCATATCATGTTGTTGAATTGGCTAAATTTAAAAATCAAGAAACAGTTCATTTCTACCTTGATCCTATAGTCACCTATATGGAGAAATTTTTCACTGCAAAGCCCCAATATATATCTGGCATTACTTTGGTTATTTAGTATTTTCGAGGTCTCTATTGTAAAGATCAATCATGTTTTTAGCAGTGGCCACTACACTTTCAAGTTTTGAATCCATGGACAAAAGGTCAAGTTGCCTTTTTTACTGTGTTGACAAGCAGTCAAGCAGTCCACTGGTCTCAACAGCTACTTGATTGGATTCATTGGCATTTTTGTATTATTTTATTTAGCATGATTTTCAGCAGTATAGGGTAGGTAGGAGAATGTGAATAAGCTCAACATTCTAAGCATCTCTTTTTCAACGATGTTCATTTTGGTTTGGTTTCAGTGGAAAGATCAAAACATGTACATGTTGCAGAATAAGATTTTGGGATCAGCCCAATAAAGCATCAGTCTGCATATTCTGAGTTTAGTGGTTCTTGACACCTCTCAAAGGAGCTTCCATCCCCAGGTGGAGCCGCTGTTATAACCCTATAATTCATAGGATCATCTGGTGACTGGAAAATTTTCACTCTGGATGTATTTTGGCTTGCAAATAATATTTCATTTTTGCAAAATATTTTCAAGGAAAGAAAAAGAAAAGAAAATTCATGATTTTTGACATTGAGTGGTGTTTCCTAAACCGATGGTGACAAAAGAAAGGGAAGCAACGCACAAAACCCACAAAAAGCACTAAACCTAATTTTTTACTGCATTCGCGCCTAGAGAATAAAGAACACCCTTAGATCGACGGTCGATCTAGCAACACCTAAATCAACAACTGACAGTGGATTCTGGACCCCCTCGATCGTTCCACTTTTAACGGTGGCAGGGGGGGTCTGGAATGGTAATTAACAAGTCACACAGATCTACGGTCATCCTGACAGCATGCAGATGGATGGTCTACAAGCGATTCTGGACCCCCTCGACCGTTCTGCCTTTAATGGTGGGGGGGGGTCCGAAATGAGGTGGTTTTTCCCAATGGGCCCTGTCCCAACTTCCCTGCGTGCATGGGAGAAAGGGAGAAGCACTAACAAGAGGTGGAGAAATGGAGGAAGAAATCGATAAGGGAAAGAAGAAGGAGGCCATGGACCCAATCATGATGGAGGAATACCAGATAAGGCCTATAATGGAAATAGCTGGAAATACATGGAGTGGAGCACCCTACAAATATAAGATGAATAATAAGAAGAGAGCCATAGCTGATAGAGAGGGCTTGGAAAACAATGATGAAGAGGTAGATGATATCTAGGCTATGGAGAAGATTGAGGAAATCTTGCACACAACATATGAAAGGAAAACATGAGGTCCAAGGGAAAAGAAAAAAGTATAACTCCAATGCAGATCACTATCAGTGTGGAACGTACAACCCCATGTGTGACTAGTACACCAGAAAGAACACCAACATCTAGACAATTGAATTTTAGTGGAAGAAGAATGACGGGAGAAGGACCTAGTCAAGGAGAATCAACTAGGGGAGCCATTTTAGGAATTAACAGTGAAATATCTACACCGCACGGAGGTAAGTGTTCAACACAAGTCAAAATGGAAGAACATGATCCCATCATAAGGTTACCAGAATTTCATAGAGAGGCATCAAAGGACCCTCAAAATCATTTATTCATCTGCGAGAAGATCTGCGAAGAAAACTAGATCACACACAAGGATACAAAAATTGTGCATTTAGCTATCATGCTAAGAGACCACACACTAGACTGGTACATGAGCCTATATGTAAATAATCCACCAGGAGTAACAAGGACTATTGTAGATGTGAAAAAACTATTGATAAATGAATTTCATAAACCTAGATCAAAAGATCAGTATATGAATGAAATGATTGAAATAAGGAAAAAACTAGGTGAGTTTGTTTTGGAGATTGATCATAGGTTTAAATTTTTGAAAGGTAAGTTGAAGAATGAAATTATTGACATGCAACATAGGAACTTATTTGTGAACTCACTATTACCACATTTGAAATACCCATTAAGACAAAAAAAGTTCCAAACTTAAGCAGAGGCTCTGCAGGAATACTTACAACTAGAAGAGAACTAGTATCAGAAGACATATATAACAATAGAGGATTTGAAGGAGGATATAAATAACCTAACATTTCAACTTAACCAGAATAAGGGAAAAGAGAAAAGAGAAGCTATTTGGTGTACCACATGCAGGACAAAAGGACATCATAAGAAATAATTTCCAACTCTCACGCAGTTGTTACAGATAAATCCCCCTGCAGAAAAGTGGATTCCCTCTTGGGCTCTAGACTCCTAAGACCAAGACAGAAAGGGTGCTAACATTGGACACTTACATCCTTTTAAATCTAGCTAAAATAATGTATAGAGAAGAGGAAGAAAGGTGTACCATTTTAACGAAGTTCATCCTCACACAGTACGAGTTGAACTTTGATCCCCAAGCTCCTCGATAAGTCTTGCAAACAAAACAAAGATAGAACAAGCTTCCTATTCTACTAAGATTAGCTTGAAACCAGATATATCTAATATAGACAAGTTCATGTAGAATAAACACAATCTTGAAAGAAATAGGCCAAGAACATATGTATATTAATGAGATCAATAGAGAATACTTACAAACCTTTTATGAAGGTGCAGAAACCTCTCCCAGCTCTCCTTTTCCAACCCTTTGCTCAAGTAATCCACACACAAACTGATCATGCTTCAATGATATCTCCCTTATGAGATCATACGTTTGATGCCTTCAATGTTTATCCTTCCTTATGAGATCATAAGTTAGGTTCTTCTCAATTTCTCTATCTGCTTTTACCATGAGAAGGCATCCTTATATAAGCTCGGAGAGGCCCAACCACCTTAGAGATTCTTGGGATAAGTTGAGGATTCTTCTCCTTTAGTTGTGGATCTTCCCTAAGATCGAGCCTTGACCTCATATCCAAATCCAACCAACTCCAAATATGAAGGGATTCTTCCCTGATTTGTCTCAACAGTCCAAAATTTGCTTAAAAAAGGCCAGCGCTCCCTTGGAATGGGGTACAGAGCATTACAACGCTCTCCCAAAAGAGGTCACAGAGCGTTGGCACTCTCTAACGGTGTATAGGGGAGCGTTGCCCAAAATTCCTTCAAAAAATCCCAACACTCACCCAGAATGGTGTCCTGAGTGTTGCAACGCTCCCCCAAAGAGGGGTAGGGAGCGTTGGCACTCCCTGACAGTGGGTAGGGGAGAGTTTCAATTCAAAAATCATTTTTAAGTGGTATTTTCCATGGAAAATGCTTTGTAATCCTCATCAGATGATTTCTAATTCTTAAACCAGTCTTTGAAGGTGTATCAAGTGTCCCTGTGATGTCATTAGAGACACGACATAAGTGAGATGGAAGTATGATGTTTGCAACACTTGAAAAACTTGCGACCAAAATGTGACACATGCGACACTAGTCATGATGAAAATAGGTCATCATTGAAGTGAATAATTTTGATGTGTAACTAATTTCCTCCAAAAGTGAGAAGTTAGAAGATGGGAACTGGTGACTGAAGTACTTTGTAGACTTTTTCGAGCAAGGGTATGCACTCGTAGAACCTGGCAGAAGCTTCACACAACCATCAAACAAATATTATGACATTTTTCAAACCCAAGGAAGGTATACCTATGCTTGGGTGATAAAGACTTGCAAGGTATGGCCACCATAAGATACACTGTGGATCCATAATTATATTGACAAAGAGTATAGCCATCGAAGATACAATGTGGATCTATACTTCCATGACATGAACTGATCGTAGCCACGAAAAATACACAGTGGATCTACAAAACGACAAGACATAGCCATAGACAAATACAAAGTGTATCTATGTAAAAGTATATGAGTCAATATTCAAGAGAAACTCCGTCATAACCTGGGTAAAGTACATATTAGAGTGATTTCTCAACCCAGGGTCTTCTTACCGATCCCAATGCAGTACGAGTCTAACCATGTGAATATATGTCCCGATGTCGAACATGGAAGAAGCCACTTGATTATCGGTCAATGAGGTAAACTGCTAACAACTGTGAGGGAAATCACCATTGATGTCAATGATTCCCAAAGTACCCTAGTAAATTCCAGTTAATGTGAATAAATGAGTTGAAGTTGAACATTCGTGGAATCACCCGATCAAGGGCCAATGATGTAAACCTACTATCAGAAGTGAGGAGGACTTCCATTGAGGCATGCAGGTCCCAAGGTACGAATTGGTATCTAAGTCTAGTTTCTGGATAATGTGTTGAGGTTGATAGGAATAGACTCATCACAGGAGGGCCTTGATGTATCCCTCATCAATGACATGAAATTAACACAGAGATGTAAATTGGTAGATCAAATGAACATGGACTAACACAGGTATTCAAACAAGATATTTGTGTTGGTTGACTCTTGAGGCAAATACTTCCCTTGAACACTGAGGCACAATAGCAGAAACACGACATGGACAAAAACATGTTAATGTAGTGGATACTGTGACTTTCGTCAGGTGACCCAAAGGAGTAAAGAAGCTTAGAGGATTGGTTCAATGCAGAGGTTCTTCGAATTAAAATTTATGCAAATACAAAGTGTCATGTTCAAGGGCGACCGTACGAGTGACTTGTAATTTTTTCAAAAACTGGTTGACTTGCTTCCTTTAGTTTTTTCCCCCATCCAGATAGACAAGTACCTCTTTTTGATTTAACGAGCTCAAGGAGGATAACGCATGCTCGATATAAATCACCTTCGATAATTACCTCATCCTTTGTTTAACGAACTGGAAGAAGTAAGGGTTCGGTCCCATATGTGCCCTTCAATGTATGATTCTTTTAATGAGACAAGAGAAGGTAAACTTGGTGATTTTTCATGTTTAGAGAGTCTGAAAAGAACTTAAAGATGACTCCAAGATTGTCCTTTTTCGTAATTTTAGTCTCACAAGGCCGAAAAAGAGATAAACTACCACTCGAAAGACGCCTTTTCAAACCTTTTAATGAGTGTGAAAGGAAGCAAGATCACTCGACAATATTTTCATGTTTAGAGAGTCTGAAAAGAGCTTAAAGACGACTTCAGGGGGTTCCTTTTTCATGTATCCATGCGAGTCCAAAAAAGAGATAAAAGTTGACTCGATGTGTTCTTATGTTTTTCCGAGTGTGAGAATGAACTAAGACTATGCTCATTATTGGTTTCATTTTTACACAAGATTGAAACAAAATTAAACTGTGATTGTAAAGTCCCAAAGTAATTTCCAAAGGTTGGGATACCCATGGATGGTTGGTACTCTTCCCCCAACTTGAAAAGCTAGCGGCATAACTCCAAAATGATCATCAAAGGCTGGAAACATGCCCCCCAAGCTTCAATTCATTCACCGACTTTAAGTTTGTCACCAATTTATATACTAGATGGAGAAAAAGGATTCAGGTGGATGAAATGAAGGTTCAAATACAAGACCTAATGAAAGCCGTGAATCGACATCTATGATATCTAGCGAGAGACTCGACCCGACGGGAGAGGTAATTGTTTCATTTTTTAACGAGCTCAACACAAGAAAAGAACTATGCTCAAGGATCCGGGTTCAATCCCCAGAGTTCTTTTTCATTTTTTAATGAGCTTGCTACAGAGAGGAAAAAACTATGCTCATAGCCTCTGTTTCATTTTTTAATGAGCTTGCCACAAAGAAGAGAATTGTGCTCGTGGAATCTTCTTGATCATGTCTTCCAAGAGGATAATTCTCTGGAAGGACACCCTGTCAAGGGACAAAACTCAGTCAAGGATTCCAAGAGATCTTCATTGGATGGAATAAGAATGCTCCGGAAGGAACACATGTCGAGGGTCTCGTCAAGGATAAGGAGATCAGGCTCCAATAGCCCTACCGAAGAGATCACCAAGTCAACTTCCGGATCTAAGTCATATTCATCGGCATCTGAAGGCATGGGAGATAATGCCACATAATGGACCTGTGGCAGAGGTGATATCAACTGCATATAAGAACCGTTTAGAGAGGTCATTGGGTTGATGGTCAAGTTAGGGCCAACGAATGAAAGTTGATCAATAGTCACCATTCTTGCATCGTGAGGGAAATATATCACATGAAAGAGAGTGGATACAATATCTTTCATGGCATAGACATAATCTCACCCAAGTAATAAATCGAAATCCAAGGGGTCTTGGAATACCATAACATCAATAAAGACAGTTTTCCCTCCCAAAGTTACGGGAAACTAAGGAAGGATACCTAAAGGGTGACTGGTTCTTCTGTTAAAATAAAATAGATTCCAGGTAACCATAACAAGCTAAGGATAACCCAAATCTTTTCAAGCAATAGAGGACAAAATAGTAACGGATGAACCTTCACCTATCAGCGCATGAGGAACGTCCCAACCACAAACCTGTACTGCAATCTTGAAGGGAATGTGAGAGGGAAGACAAGGTCCAGTTAGCACACCCCAATAAAAAAGGATGTCCTCATTACTTGGAGGGGGTTTTGCGGGAGAGGGAGGAATTCCCCCTGACATGATAGATTATGTACCAATAAGAAAAACATGGGCAGAAATGGGTTTACTCTCTAGCGGGAGAGTAAGATCGATCGATAACGACAACAAATCGATCACTTGGGTTTCATTCTCTAAGGGGAGAATGGGGTCGATGGGTGGAAATAAATTGACCGCTTGGGTTTCACTCTCTAATGGGAGAGTGGGATTGACTGAAGATGGGATTGGATCAACCACTTTTTCAGCTAGTTCAACTAAGAATGTGACCAAATTGACGACATGATCAACCAGACTGATCGATGAAGGGACCAAAAAAAACACTTTGGCACTCATCAGAGGAGGAGTGGGATTGACCATGTTGGCACTCTTCAGATGAAGGGTGGGACTGACCAATGAAGGGACCAAATCAGTCACTTGGGTTTCATTTTCATATTAAAAGTGGGGTTGATCGATGACGATACTGGATCAACTACTTTGGTTAGTGGTTCAACCGAGGATGAAACTAGATTGACCACCTGATCAACCAGACTGACCGGGGATGGAACCAGATTGACCATTCCATCAACTAATGATAGGTTGAGGGAAATATTATGATAACCAGTTGGAAGTTGAAGTTTTTCCAAAAGAGAATAAGCCTCGTCCATACGTGGACAAAGGTGAGAATAATGATCACCTTCGCATAACATACAAGGGAATTTGACAGTTGTCTTCTTCTTACCAACCTTAATTCCATTAGTTGACAGGGCATCACCAGCATGACCAGCAAGGGTAGATGATGTGGTGGACCACATTTCTAAGACCTTGGGAATACCAGAGAAATCCCTCAGAAAGTGGTCACCCTTATAAAGATTACAAAGGAATTTGGGTTTTAGATTCTTCATTTTAATCTTGTTGACCTCATCATACCAAGAGTCTATTTGAATTCAACTTGGAAAGTCTCCCAAAAGGGAAGAAAACACAAACCACGGTATAAGTCCTCCCATGGTATAGAAACTGTAGTCATGGCTTCAAGGATAGCCTCATCTAAAGTCAATTCAAAATTCGAGAAATCACACAAACGAGGGTCGACGGTCCCAAAGGGTGAAGTAAACTAACCATATTCCATATGACGATGGATTCTCTGGCTAGGACTGGCAGAGTCTATCAATGAAGAATCACAAGCATGAGGGCTTTAGGATCTACAAACAACGAGATCAGACTCAGAAGGAGACTTAAGATCACTTGGACCAAGAGGCAGAAGCAAGGGCTCCCATGCCCCCATTGGATAAACCAATGGATCAATTGTGGAGACCAAGTCTCGAGAAGGAAAACATGATTGCACACATTCCTTCTCAGAAGCAATTTAACACCGAGGATAAAATGCCACATAATTAACCTGTGGCGGGGTAGGGTCTACACGAACACTAGGAACATATAAAGGGGCAGCCTGGACTAACGTCGAATTGGGATGGTGATTATCAGATGCTAGTTGGTTGATAGTGAAAATTATTCCATTGTGAGGGAAATGCATCACCCAGAAGAGCGTAGACACCATAGCATTCATAGAATATACATAATCATGCCCGAGAAGCATATTGAAATCTAACGGGCCTTGCACTACTATAACATCAACAAGGACAGTCTTCCCACCTAAGGAGATAGGTAACTAAGGAAGAACCCCCAAATATTCACTAGGACGTCTGTCAAAATCAAAAAGCTCATGCAAAGCAGACACAAGCTCGGGATATCCCAAGACTTTCCAAACCGAGGAGGATAAAATACTTGCAAAGGCTCCTTCATCAACAATACATCGATAAATGTTTGTTGAATTAACTTCAACCCTTATTTAAAAAGGTGTGGAAGAAGGAAGATGAGGCTCAACAAGGTCATTCCAATCAAAGGAAACCATCCTAAGGATTGGAGGGGGTGTACTTGGAACGAGTGGAATTCCCCCTTGTTCTGAGAATAATGAACTGAAAATGCTAAAAACATAGTTGGTAGACACATCACTCTCCAAGATAAGAGTGGGATTAGTTGAAGACTGCATCAGTGTGACCACTTTGGTAGACTCAACACTCTTCAAGAGAAGAGTGGGATCAGCCGAAGACTACATCGGTGTGACCACTTTCCCAACCAATGGTTGAATAGGATGCGAGACTACATGGTTGAAAGTCACCTCACCTCCCAAAAGAGGAGTGGGATTAGCTGATGACTACATCAGCGTGACCATTTTCTCAACCAATGGCTGAATAGGCTGAGGAAACCACAGAAGACTCAGAATCAGAAGAGCTTGCAAATAGGGACCACAATCTTTGTACCTATGGAATTTCGGGGCATAGCTAAGTAAGGTGATCTCCCTTGCAAAGCTTACAAGGGAACTTAGGCTTACATCCTATCCATCTAGGTTTTTCAATAGAATCAATTCCCCCAGCATGACTAGCAGTGGCTGGTTGCACATCTCCAACATGACTTGCAGAGGTTGGTGATGGATCGATAACATGAATCGCAGTGGACATAAACCTATTTCCAGTATGACTAGCAATGACTAGACGTTTTCCCCCAACATGACTTGCAGAGGTTGGGTGTTGGTATTCAATGTGACTTGTAGAGGTTTTCTACCTATCTCCAACATGACTCACAGAGATTGGTGATTTCTTCTTCCTATTCTTCCTCTTTCTACTTCGTTTAGACTTTTGGTTACTAGTAACTATACTTTCACTAGAGGTGGGAGAAGGAGGAGGAGAAGACTTTGCTGATGGAGGAACATCAACATGGTGCCCATGACATAAATTTCTTAACTGAGAAGATTCAAGAGCATTTGAGACATTTGGAATGGTACCCAACAAGACCAGTAGTCCCAAATTCAACCTAGGATTGTACAAAATGTCCATCAAAGGGACACCAACGTTTTCGAAGAAAGTAAAAGCACAAGAATCCCCTTGCGAAGGGGTTTCTTGGTTGGTATCATCTGGAAATTTATCCATGAATATATTACGCACAGGTTCTCCCCTTGTGAGATCGTTCAAGTTCGTAAAAGTCACACACTTACTCTGAAGAACTAGTGTTATCAAAACAATGCCTATAAAGAGGCTTCTCCACATTTCTAAGTGGAAGACCGAAAAGTCCTCACGACCAGCGGAGTGGGAAGTATACCACCCTAGGTTGGAGACCCAAAGCAATGACTGATTAAATCACTATGGAAAACTAGGGAGCACAGAGCACACGCTAAAAATTCCTAAAGGAAAATCAAGCAAACAACTAACTAGTTGGAAGAATAGTTACACCAACCAACACTAGAAAAACTTACCAGTGCAAGTGAAACTCGAATATAGAAGCACCCTCTGGGTATACTCTACAAAGCATGGCCCAATGTTTGTCCTAGGTACCACGGTATACCCCCACAGTCACCTGTGTAAGTCCCTCATGTATAGGCAACTAGGTTTCCAGCTCGAGAACAACTACCAGGCAGGTACAGTCGACAGTCGGGTGGACCGCAATGAGCAGGGTATCAAGCTCAAAACCTATCGAGGGTGTCGAAATCAAGTGTTCCGCAAGACGACTGAGGACCTCGAACAAATTCGAGACCCATGAAACTCCATGGAAAATGAAATCAAAATAATCCCAAAACAAGTCCTCTATATGAGTTCCTCTGCTACGATTGGTTATCTCCTCTACGATTGGAGGGGTTATCTCCTCTACCTTTCTGCATGTGACCTCGTGTTTATCCCCTGTGTTAGAGGGGGGTCTCGGATAGTTTCCATGTTACTGGACTTTAACACTCCCTAAATCAGACTCCAATTTTTGGTTTAACGGCCTTGAAGAGTTTCCTTTCCAACCTAATTCAAGGCCCTAACCCTAAACTAGTTGGTTGACCCTACAAACATAAAAGTCTAGTTATTTTTAATTAGCATTCTTTTTACTAGTTTGATTTACTCAAAAAGGGTGCAGTAGTGAAACTGATGTTGTTAAGACTCTTGCAAAAAAAAAAAACTATAACGCTAGCAAAGAACGATTATCTTTCTTATTTTCTTTTGAAATTCTTTTAAAATTAGAAGAAAACACAACGATATGTTAATTTCTTTTTCTTTTTCAAATAACAATGCGAAGCAAATGCCAAGAAAGAAAGAGACCTAACAAGCTAAGTTTTTTTTTTTTTTTTTTCCTTCCAATCAAAGCAGAAATAACAAAATATTCTAAAAGAAACTGATGAATGCATGATTCATGCCCCCCCCCCCAAATGCAACTCAGTTTTCTTAAACTTTCAAGCTAAAAATAAGTTTAAAAATCTAGGAAACATAATAAATATTTGATGAACAAAATATATAATGAGGTCAGACCTAGGCTACAGACTGTTATAACAAAGGCCAGGACTAGATCAAGAAAACCCCTGAGAAGTATGACTTCTGACAGGGAAGAGGATGATTGCCTCTTCTTTAAAAAAAAATTCTCAACACAGGCATGCTACTGACACTTCAGTAGCCTACGTATGTACGTGGGTTGTCCAAAGTCAGGGCGCGTATGTACACATGCGATTCCACTACAAATCGCGTACACCTATATAAATTCTAAAAAAACATGAAAACGAATAGTCAAGCACGAGCAGGGAGTATTGGTATGGAAGACCAGAATCCCTTAAAGACATAGAAGCTTACAGAAACTCAAGAAACAATAAATAAACTAATTAAAAAACCTCAAAACGAATATCCCCAAAAACCCTAGAGGTCTCCCCAGTACGGTCGCCAATTATGCTATAGCGGGAAAACCCCTCTACAGACTACACCAAGGTTCTAAAGTGCAGGCAAAGATAATCATCTTGAGTCTCCTACTTTTTAACAACTATCCCGTCATCACCCCACAATCATACATAAAAGACAAAGTATAGGGATCCGATAGGCATACCTTAAACTCTGTGTCCGATGCCCATCCCTTTGCGCTCATATGTTTCTTGACTGTAGATCCCCTCTGAAGGCCAACCTGCATTCATCAAAAGAAAAACAAGAAACTAGAAGCATGCATTCTATATACGGATTAGTGGGTTAGACATCATAACAAAAATGTAAACAAATCATAAATATTTAAGACATCATTTGGCGGGACGAAAAAAGTATTTCTTTATTAACGTTTGTGAGGCTTTACGGGTGTATGTATAGTCATATCCCTTCGCAATTTTCATTTTTCACGCTTTTTGTGACTATACATGGGTTGTAGTGGTGCAACAAGTGTGTGTACGTGGGTATTAGTGGTGTAGGGTGCATACACCTTCAAAACAATGGTTTTTTAGGAGTTGTTCAGTGATGGATAGGAAAAGATAGAA
Organism: Picea engelmannii; assembly: GCA_009831015.1. NCBI lineage: Eukaryota > Viridiplantae > Streptophyta > Pinopsida > Pinales > Pinaceae > Picea > Picea engelmannii. Next base: position 419,850 of record ML780081.1, on the reverse strand, counting down.
AGTAAGATGGCATGATGCCAGGTATGCATGTCTGGTGAAATTTAGGGTTATACCAGCTGATCGGGAAGACGACAGATAGACGTGGAGGCTGACGAGGAGGATCTAGAGAGGTGATTAGTGCAAGATCAGTAGGCTACATCAAATGCTCAATGGCCTGGTGGAAGGATGCGATAGTGGAGAGGTGACTGGGAAAGCGTGGGCATCAGAACGAAGGTGCTAAGGTGCAATGGAACGGAGGTGATGCAACATGGGAAGATGACGTGGATGCAGAGGGGAGTTTGCAAAAGCAGAGGGGAGAAGGAGAGGAAAAATGGTGATATTCTGGGAGGACGATGAGTGGAGGACAGGTGTGAGGAGGTGAGGGGCGGGAGTGAAAAGGAAGATGTGAATGGCATAGGGAAAGTTTGAGTGGAAGACAGGTGTCGGCAGTAGGTGAGAGTAGTAAGCAGAGGCGGTAAGCATTCTTTTCGAAGGAGGGGGGTAGTTCGTAAGAGGTTTGGCATAGGGGGGGTCCGCGTTAACGAGGAGGTGACACGATAGTGCGGGGATCGTGCCAGAAAACCACCTACTCGGACCCCCCGTTAAAGGTAGAAGGTTGGGGGGGCTTTGATATGGATTGTGCACCATAGATCTGAGCACGCAAATATCGGTTGCCCATATCTACGTGCCCCTTAGAACAACACGCCTGGGCACTAAACTTAGGATAAAAAGGGAAAAGTGGGTTTTTTATCCCCCCTTTCATGCATATTTGACCAAGGTGCCATTTCCTGAGGGAAAAACACCTCTTTAGAAATAATATGTGCTAACACATACTACATGGGCAAGCGATGAAATATCTTCCTAGTGGTCTGGTAGAGCTAAATGGAAATATGGATAGATGGAAAGAATAACATGTACCTATGGACAGATCTAGGGAAAGCTCCACCTTAACAGTTTCACTTGTTCAAAAAAAAAATATATCCTCCTCTCTAACTCACTCTTGGTATTTATGCTAGAAAAGATGATCCATAAAAAGACTGTAAAGTCTGAGAGGGTATACAGATAAATTTTTCAGGGCTATGGACACTCGTTGGAAGTGGATCAAGTTCTATGATGTCAAGGTGACTCCCTTGTGGCTTTAGACACTTGATGGTAGCAGAGAAACACCTTAAGAAAGGAATGATAGATAAATTGCCTCAGGCCAATGGATTCCCTACCTGGATATTTTCTAGAAAGGACATGGATTGTGGTTGACAGGAAAGGGGATGGAAAAGATAAACCCCACAAGAGGATCCAAATTCACGAACCTAGGAACTTGTGTACACTTCGATAAAAAAAGGTTATGTTGAAAAGGAATAAGAATAAAGCCAGATGGTTTCTCAATAAATTTTCACAGGCTAAGAACGAGTAGAGATTTTCTTTTCTCCCAATGAATCTCCATTTTTTGAGCACTAAACACACCCTAAAATGTCTCTATGATTTTTTTTCTTTTGGGTATTGTTATCGCATAATTTGTACTTTCCCAAAAATTCAAAGGCAAGGGAACAATAAATTGGCGTAACATGAGGTTATCCTATCAATGTCCCCTAAATAAGACACATATTTCTCTTTAGGGGTAGTATCCCAAGGGAGACGTCCCCAGTGACCTGGGGTTTTGAGAAGGCAAAGGTAATAGTATCAAGAAATTTCTTCCCCAATCACAAGTCACACTGATCAGAAATTCCCAAAGGTTTTAAGAAGATGAAGAAAATATTTTGTTAAGTGTACCTGCCTAGAACAAGACAATAAGAAAACACTATTTGCAAGTACCAATTGATATTAGTGCTTCATAAAAACTTGGACTTTCAATAAAAGAAATAAGTTGATATAAAAGATGAAGCAACAGAAATTTATAACAGCAATGTATATATAATGATAGCTTCACAATTATTCCTTAAACAAGCTTCAATAATGACAAAAATTGATAACCTAAAATTGGCAATATGTTATCATTTGTCAGAAGCAAAGAAGGAAATGTAAAACCAGCTTTAACACTTGATTTTAGAAGCTTTTACTGCTATCATATATGGTTGTATCTTTCTTTTGTACCGGCAGCAAGAATGTTATTAAGTTAGTCTAATCTAAGGTTAGGAATGGTTAGCAAAGACCTTGAAGTAGATGGTTTAAAGGTTGTTTTCATCAATCAATCAAATGTAAGGTATGAACTAGTGCCTTAGGGTAAATGGAGTCACTTTTGCAGAAGAAATATAAGCAGAAAAAAATGATAATAAGTGAACTAAAGACAAGAGGGAGGACGGTTGAGGTGTTGGTAACTCAAGGCCTCAATCATTAAAAACCCTAGAAGGAAAGTGACCACTAGGAAGTAGGTAACCCTAGCCCCTAGTAGTTTGCCTTCTTCTTTAGGTCAATCTTGAAACAAATAAAAGATTAATGAATCAAAGGTACTAGAGTGCTACTAAGGTAGGGCTCTAGCATATGCCTCAATGAAGGTGTCTTCTAGCAAAATCAAGTAGGTGGATAGCTATTGAGAGAAAGACAATAACATGTTCTTTTCTCGTAGGGTTCCACACTAGTAATTTCATAATCTTAATAAATGCAAAGTAAAAGATACCATAATTATTCAAATAAAGAATAATTTCATATTTTCACTTACATTCACCAAGAATAATCTAGTCACAAGCCCTAGTCGAAGACTTTCCACCATGAAAATGCCAAAAATCACCAATAAAAGCTCCCTTCAATATTTTTGCACCACTTAGTTCAGCTAATAAGCCTTAAAAGAGGCTGAATATCAAAACTCACACTTGTGTGAGTGAAATATGATGAATAAAAATGAGATTTCAATCTCTTATTTATACAATACAAATTACCTTTAATTACATTTTAGGTCCAAAAAGGCCGACATGTCTAGTTTTCATGAAAAATCCATTTTTACATAAAATTGATAGATAAAACCCTAAATTCATCATTTTAGGGTGATTTCATGCCCCTCCTAGGGTGACATTATCCTCCCTCTTGGAATGCTAAGCCTCCAAAGTGAAACATTGTGGCTCACAACCCCTTAGAAACTGCCACACGTGCTAATGAAAGTCATCCTCATGTTGGATACCTCAACTAGGTGACATTAAGGCTCTGAATGATGGCATCAAGGGCCTTCAAGAGACAATGTCATGGTGGGAGGGAAAGACCCCCCTGGGTCCAGGCCTACCAAAGTTCCTTTCGTGGAACATCCTTCCTTTTCTTTGGCGCAAGTGTTTGGTATCTCTTTGCCCCTGGCTGGGGTCTCAACATCCATCTGGTTGGATTTTATCCCTATGGAGGTCCAAGATAATCATCTCCCCATATGTACCTGTATGTCGGGCATGGTTTTGTAGCAACAACAAGTATTCCCTCCATATGCTCATAAGTCACAAGGATCATAGCAATGTCAATCACATATAATAATCAAGCTACCCAAACATGTGCGCAAAACCCCCTTTTCTCAGACAAGTGCTCAAAGACGTTATGATATTCTACAAGCCAGTTTTGGAGAGGGTTTCAGGATGTCCTATTGGGATAATTATTCTTGTGGGTGGGGTGTTTCCAAGTGAGTACCAATCTAGGTCATGTAAATGCATGAGATGGTGTGGGGGATGTTTGGGCAAGGGGTGATGACAAGGAAATGTAGGTCTTACCTGTGGTTGCCTCTAAAGAGGGTGAGTTGCACCTTGTCATGGATACAATTGTTTCCTATCCCATTCAATGCCTTTTTACTCTTTGTCTTATTGCTTTTTCTTTCAAGAGAATAGCTGGGGACACTGCCCTGGCGTGGTGACCAGTGATAACAGTGTTACCCATAAGCATTTCACGGAGATGAGAAGGTTGGCTCGTGATGAGACCCTATTTCTCTTGGCTATGCCACCAAGAGCCACTACCCTGGCATGGTGAATAGATGAATAGTAGTGTCATACCGCTACATGCCCATGGACCAACTAGGTCTTGAGTTTTATATTATTTTATGGGTCCCCCTTTTCTTGTTGAGAAGCCTTTTATTTATTTCTCTGGGATCCTTGGGAGAAGCATCTCAAGGTTTGATCTTTGGATTTTAACTTTTTCCAGCTACTTTTACCCTCTAGACCTTTATCCCCTTCTTCCCACAAGGAAAGGTACAACCCTTACTAGCTTGGAAAACCCAATGCCTGAACCAATGTAGGCGATAGATGAGATGGAAGATGATGAAAAGTGATGAGTATGGAAGGAATGGACGATGAATTTTCATAAAACCACACAGTGGCAATTCATTCCTAAGGGAACCAACTTCATAGGGAATTATGTCATCCCCCCTAGGTATGGACAAGTTAAAAGGCATAATGTCCAAGAAAACGTCATGAAGAAAAAGAGAATTAAAGAAGCATATTCAAATTCTTTGAGAATCAGAGTGACACATACCATGATACCTGGACTCGTTACCTCATGAATAAATACCCACTTCTACTTCAGAACTAGGCTGATGGGATGGATGTTTCTACTACTGATAGAATGGAGGCATTGAAGAAGAAAGGATGGGCCCTCCAAGGCTAAGATCAATTCAATATGGCTCTCAGTACTCCATGTCTAGGACCAGTGGGCCTTGATACATAATCTCATTAGTTATACCTGGGATAGGGGATAACATCTGTCTCAAACTTGGGGACATGTACTCAACGTACAGTGCATGAGAACCTTAGCATCTCTTGTATGAACTGTGACCTGCTATATATCAACATAAATGATCAGTAATTATTTGGGGTCGTGATATCACAAGTAAGCAATCATATATACAAATAGAAATACAACTGCTCTAGTATGAAATGCATATGGTATATACAATGAATGAAAAATGCCTACCTACTTACCTGGACTTTCCTTTGAAGTGAATGTTAGGTGTAGTCAAATATCCAGTGAAACCATTGTAGCAATGTCTCATAATAGTTTCCTATGTGCTTGATCATAAACCAAAACAATGACAAGTTAAGCACAAAAATAACATGAGTTAGAAAATGTATTGCATCATCAGAAATTGTAAAGTCTAGCTCATGGAGGTGGGTGGGAGGGACAAAATGGTGCCAAGTCACAGCCTCAACAAAGTGCTCAATACATCTTAGAAAGGGATCGTGAAAACTCAAAGGTTCAATAGACTGACTCAAAAGGTCTGAAGGTCGGGTACCTTGGACATATTCACAATCTGAGGTCTAGGAAGGGGCTAGTACAAACCTAGAGGATGAATGACAATTTATTTGGGGAAAAATGAAAGATTGAGATAAAAAAGTTCTTCTTGAGGTATTCAACCTACCTTTGAATTCTAAAAGTAATATTTTCCCCAGAGAAAACTTAAGAAAAAGGACATGCTTCCCAACTACAAAAATAGTCAAAGGGAGCTGGAAAACATTGTCATAAAGATCCTTCTTTGGGAAAGCAATGTTCTAACCTTTATCAATATCCGAGAAAAACGGTGGTTGATAATACTTCATGGAATAAATCCAATTTCTCAAAGGAATATTCATCAAAATCCTCAAGGTATGACCGAAAATCATTAAGATAACATAGCATTGGATCATCCTTGGGTGTCTGAAAAAAGTTTGTAATCATGTCATCTCCTTGTTGCCAAATGTCAAAACTATTAGTAACCTCATATGATAGTTGTAAAGGAAAATTTTGGAAATGACCCTCAATGTCGTAAATGGGATCCCCATCATATTAAATTTCATTCCATTTATGCTTTCTGACATGTATGAATTCATCAATATTATCACCATAGTCATCAACTTTATCATAACATGAAGGGTTTAAAACATATGAGGGCTCCTCCAACACTTCTTCACTTTCCAAATCATAAAATAAAGCATCATTAGACTCTTGGAAAGGAAAATAGCTTACCTTGTTTACTTCTTGTTGTGCAAGTGCTTCAAGGACTCAGACAACTTCATCAAATGGAAGAGAATGCATCATTGTATTTTCCTCATGACTTGTCTCTTCAACTTCATAATAAGGAGGACTTGTCTTGTCCAAGGGTTCCCTTTCTTCTTCCCTTTCTAAATTATAGAACAAGGTGTCATCAAAAACATGAAAAGGAAAGAGGATAACCTCATCCTCTTCTTCTTGTGCAGGGGGAAAAGGTTATTGAATGGCTTCATAAGAGGGAGGAGCATACATCAATACTGCATCATCGTGTTTGATATCTTCAAGCTCTCTCTCTTCAACCACATCTTCATTATCCTCGGTAGAAGAATGAGTAATCTCTTGCTCTTCCTCATGGTATTGGAAAACCTCATTAGGATCCTTCTCCTTAACATCTTGTCGGTTAATGACTTTTTCCCCTTTTTCTTGGAAATTATCAGTATAGGTCTCAAGGGAAACTAATCTCTCCAAGCTAACAATATCTGGGATAAACATTTGTCCTTCCTTGGACAAGGAGATATTTGCCTTGATTTATTAAGCCATGTTATGAGCTCCATGGAGTGTTTTTGGCCCCTTTTTCCTGAGGAGAAACCCTAAATTCACTAGGAGTGCATTGGTATAGAGGTAAACGAGGTATTTGTCTTTAGGATAATGGATTTTAGGAATTTTCCATAGCAAATTTTCAAACCTATCCTGGAATTCCCTGATCATCTCATTCTTAGTTTGTTTTATATACTCGAGTCTTTTTAGTATCATTTGGATATCTTCCAATTTAATACCCCATCTCTTGAGAAAGGTTTCTTCTAACTAGTCCATAGATGTGATTTTAGCATCAAGGAGATCATCATACCATTTCCTAGCATTGCCATGAAGAGTGGAAGAGAAACGTTTCATTGCCAAATCTTCAGCATCATCACTTATAGGGTGGAGTTGAAATAAATCCCAAAAATAATCCATGTGATTGTCGGCTCTAACCCCATCACTACCAATGAATCTAGGGAGTCGTTTTTCGTACCTTGGGGGAATTTGTTGAGGGTATCCTGGGATTTTACTCATGTCTAAGGGTTTGAAATTTCTTGGATCCCATTGAGAATATATGGTTGGATTTATCATCAGTGGAGTCACCAAATAATCCTTCTATGGATCATCAAAGAGAAAATAGGGAATCATCCTCAATGGAGTCGCTAAGTAAGCTTTGTGAAGTAAAGGCTTTGGATAAAAGCTTACTGAAAAAGTGTTGTTTGAGGAATATTGACTCATTGTTCCCTGGAAATGGCACCAAAATGTTATCGCACAATTTTTACTTGCCCAAAAATACAAAGGCAAGGGAACAATAAATTGGTGTAAGAGGAGATTATCCTATCACTGTCACCTAAATAAGACACCTCTTTCTCTTTAGGGGTAGTAGCCGAGGGGAGATGTCCTTGGTGATCTAGGATTTTGAGAAGGAAAAGGTAATAGTATCAAGAAAGTTCTCCCCCTCTCACAAGTCACACTGATCAGAAATTCCCAAGGGTTTTAATAATATGAAGCAAATATTTGCTTAAGTGTACCTGCTCAGAACAAGATAACAAGAAAACATTATTTGCAAGTACCAATTGATATTAGTGTTTCATAAAACCTTGGACTTTCAATAAAAGAAATAATCTGATATAAAAGATGAAGCAACAGAAAATTATAACAGTAATGTATATATAATGATAGCTTCACAAGTATGCCTTAAACAAGCTTCAATAATGACCAAAATTGATGACCTAAAATTGGCAATATGCTAGTATTTGTCAGAAGCAAAGAAGGAAATGTAAAATCACCTTTAACACTTTCTTTTAGAAGATTTTACTGTTGTCATATATGGATGTATCTTTATTTTGTAACAGCATCAAGAATGTTAGTAAGTTAGTCTAATCTAAGGTTAGGAATGGTTAGCAAAGACCTTGAAGTAGATGGTTTAAATGTTGTTTTCATCAATCAATCAAATGTAAGGTATGAACTAGTGCCTTTAGGGTAAATGGAGTCACTTTTGCAGCAGAAATCTAAGGGAAAACAAATGATAATAAATAAACTAAAGACAGGAGGGAGGATGGTTGAGGTGTTGGTAACCCAAGGCCTCAATCATCCAAAACCCTAGAAGGAAAACGTTCACTAGGAAGTAGGTAACCCTAGGCCCTAGCTGTTTTCCTTCTTATTTAGGTCAAGCTTGAAACAAACAAAATATTTATGAAGAAAAGGTACTAGAGTGCTACTAAGGTAGGGCTCTAGCATATGCTTCAATGAATGTTTCTTCTAGCAAAATCAAGTAGGTGGATAACTATTGAGAGAAGGACAATAACATGTGTTTTTCCCCTAAGGTTTCACACTAGCAATCTCATAATCTTAATAAATGAAAAGTAAATGATACCATAACCATTCAAAGAAAGAAGAATTGCATATTTTCACTTACATTCACCAAGACTAATCTAGTCACAAGCCCTAGTTCAAGACTTTCCACCATGAAAATGCCAAAAATCACCAATAAAAGCTCCCTCCAAGAGTTGCATGCCACTTAGTTCAACCAATAATCCTTAGAAAAGGCTGAATTTCAGACCTCAAACTTATGTGAGTGAAAGATGATGAATAAAAATGAGAGTTTGATCTCTTATTTATACAATACAAATGACCTTTAATTACATTTTAGGTAAAAAAAGGCCCACATGGCCAGTTTACATGAAAAATCCATGTTTACATAAAATTGAAAAATAAAACCCTAAATTCATCTTTTTAGGGCGATTTCATGCCCCTCCTAGTGTGACGTTAGCCTCCCTCTTGGAACGATGGGCCTCCAAAGTGAAATGTTGGGGATCTGTTGGCCCTTGACCAAGTTTTGGGAGATTGTTGGTCATGTTGACCTATTTTGGGACTTCAACAGCCTGTTGAAGGAGGAGCGGAAGATGAAGTGGAGATCATGGGATCTCGACCCCTTTTTGTGTACTTTTTGGGATGTGGGATTAGGTAACGGGAATGGGACATTGGCCCATGGGTTTACCCATGTTTAGGCCTATTTTGTAATATATAAATAGATGCTTAGGCAAGATAGAAGTAGTGGTTGATCTATGTGATGTGAATGTATGCTAAGTGCAAGTAGAGTCTGTAAGTTCTTTGTGCATTAATGTAAGAGACATGCAGAGCTAATTGCAGGTCCTTGTAGCAAATTGTGGAAGGCTTAGTGGTGTGACGCAAGGAATAAGCATCTGGCAAGCTGCGTAGATATTTTGTCCTATGCAAAGTAAGGTTTTGAGGCTCTGTTCTTGTAACCAATTGATTGAAGACAATAAAGAAGAAGAGTTGGTGGACGTAGCCCCAGGGTGGGGATGAACCATGTAAATACTATGTTATGTTGCTTTGTGCCTTGTCTTGATGTGTTCACATGTTATTTTCTAAGTTCTTTGATGTATTTAGATAGATCTACTTATGCTTTGTGCTTATTATATGTGAGAATGTTATATTTGATCTATATGGATATGATTAGTGCTTGATATGATCGATATGATTTATTTACCTATGCTAAGTTATTAAATACATTAGATTAGTTCAAATGATGTGAAGCTTTCTTTTATCAGCGAAGTGGATATTGATTTCATATTGAGGAACTGACGGTACTAAGTGCTTTATTAAGTAGTACAATCATAGATCTGTGTCCCAGCTAAGGTTGCAGACACCTGAGTCTTGCAAACACCCCTGCCTCTACCTCAGGTGAGACTTCATTTGCTTCACAGGTGTTTCCGAAAGGGTCGGTAGTTAGGGATTTATCAATGTGTTGTTGTAGCGCTAAACCCTGGGTCTTCCCCTATGCCAACAAATGGTTATGTTGTCAGGACCTGAAACTGTGATTGTTGGGAACTGAGAAAGAAGAAGATTTGTGAAAATGTTTGACCTGAGATTGTGAAAGCTTTGTGCGTATATCTATTCCCTAGTGCGCAGTATCCTACTCGATTTATAAATCTCTGTGCTAAAGAAAGAAGCTCGATCTGAAGAAAGGAGGTCGGATATGAAGGAAAGAAGCGAGATCTGAAAGATTTGTGCTCTAAGAAAGGTAAAAGTGAGAATTTCTAATTAAAAGAGGTAAGATCTGCAGGCTTTGTGCTCTGATAAAAGGTAAGAATAGTTAAAATTTTTATATCTGGAAGCTTTGTGCTCTGTAGAAGTAAGATAAGTGGAAACTTTTCTTTCTAAAGTATGGATCTAGGTATGTTTGATAGGTTCTTTCCTAGCTTGAAAACTAGGGCACTAATAGATGAAAGAAGGCTTGATATGAGTAGATCTGATAAGAATAGTGAAAGATATGTTATACCTATGCATAGAAAGAATGTTTGGACTAAAAAATGGATGCAGGATCCTAGAAAGAATTTTTTGCAGGATAGCTACCATGATCCTAGTGCGTAGTGTCGGAAAGGTTGGGGATCATTTAAAAGAAAGAGAGGATTAACCTTCTGTTATAGTTGCAGAAGACCAGGACATCTTGCTAAGGAATGCCCTGGGAAAATACTTAGTTGTCTTTGTTGTAAAGATATGGACCATGAAGTGTTGGATTGCCCCAGAATGATTGCTAAGCTGGAAGAAATGAATCCGAATAAAGAAACCCTAAGGTGGATCCAGAAATGGCAGAACCCCAGAAAGAATCAAAGAAAGTATTGTTGCAAATAAACGAAACCATGGATGACCATCAACATGTCAGACTATTAGAGATATTCAAGGAAAAAGAATGCATTAAAGTAAGAATAGGAGACTTCGACATTGACTGTGTTCTGGATGAAGAAACACAAGTGAATATCATGACAGAAAGAACTTGGGAAGCCATAGGGAAGCCTGCTATGATCCCTTAATTAGAAGGAATAGGACTATTCAGAGGAAATCCCATAAACCTATGTGGGAAGCTCGCTCGCATACCTATGAATGCTAATCGAAATTCGACAGAAAAAGATTTTGAGATTATTAAATTTATTGAAGACAGTGCGCCATTTACCATGTTACTAGGAAAACCTTGGATTGATAGAGATCAAGCCAGATGAAAAGAAGAAGAAGAAGTTTTGACGCAGGAGAAACAAGAGTTGAAAGACTTCATGACTAGAAGGATCACACACTTGATTGCAGAACAGGAGAACATATCGAAGCTATTTAACACTAGATACCTAAATGTTGAAGTTGAGAGAACACTAGAGGATCCATAGAATACTAAAGTACTTATCCCAGACAAAGACAAAGTATTATCCAAGAATCCTAGGGAATAATCTCAACAACTTGAAGTGACTATGACCAAAGAAGATAGGAATCAGAATGGAAAAAGGAATACCGAGATGAAGCTCACTAGAAAGAAGGATAGAAAGCTAAGTAAGAAGAGGGATAATATTGAAAAGTTATAGAAAGTCCCAGAGGGAACCTCACAGAAGGAAAATCTGCAAAACTGGAGCTTCGTTGGGATATCAAAACAACAACACATGGCACTTCGCCATGGCAAAGCAATATAGCCATTAGGGACATTATAACCATTTGATCGACGCTCCGAACATATAGAAAGGAAATTATGGTTCTTCATCAGATCGTTGGACTATGCCATAATGGACCGAACAAGAGTTAATGGAGGCTCATACCCATTGCAAGAGAACCGTTCTCAAGTTCCCTATTTATCCCACTGTGTCACGCATCGAGAACACTTTTCCTAATTGAGAATTCGAGCCCGCAGACTAAGCCGAGTTTATATAGTGATCATCGCATTCTTACTCTCTATCTCAGTACTGTGTCTAACTTGTTCCTCAAACCCGCGATTATTAACCCCGAGTGCGTATATCGGAAGAATTGAGCGCTACAGAGAAAGTTGTTGAACAAGTTTTGATTGACTTGATGACTGAGAGAGTCATGTCGGAGAGAGGATTATCCACATGTGTACATGAATCATCCACGAGAGGCCTGCTAACCTCACCATCAACTTCTTGAGTCAGAACATCCCGACCATCCGATGAGAAGCGAACCAAGCATAGAGATGATATCACGAATGCTAAGTTGATTCCAATCATTTTACCCACCTATCTACCACCTCTGAGTGGCACAATCAATCGAGACAGTGTGCCCAGAGAATTTGAGTATGCTTTGGTCACTTTGTACCTCTCGAAGGGGATACGCGCAGTTTACACAGATCAAGAAAAGATTGCATCACTGAAGTTTAGTGACTTCAACCATGGCGACAGGAAGGTCTACAACATGCTTGCCCCACATAAATACCTGACCAGAACAAAGGGAAAGAATTTGAAGATAGTTCCCCAGTCATGGACTATGAACCTTGCGCAGTCCACACTGCTCAATATCATGAAGATATCTCACTTCAGAAGGCACCAAGAAGTGAATGCATGCGTCAAGCTGATGTTGTCCTATTATAATGGTGGATACTTGTGGTTAAACCATCATATCATAGTGGATCCGACATTGATCAATCAGAGTACAGGGATGAGTATGCAAGGCTCTGACCCACAAGATTTTTATCCTAGAAAATCCATGGACCATGCTCTCGCACAAAGGATCAAGGACGCTTACAGAGATGTCTAGAATGGAACACAAGGCTATAAGGTAGCCTCTATCCAGAGTGGCACAGTGCACCTAGCCTGTCAATTGATCACATGAAAATTATTCTACAAGAACTAACCCACCCAAGTGACTGGTTTTGTATTCGACCTCGCAGGAAAGTGCGTGAAGGGCCTACAAATGAATTGGGTGAAGTACCTCATGAACCAGTTGGAACTGGACTACAGGGAAGCACAAGATCATGGATATGAATTCCACTTCATCTAGCTTTTGATCTTGATCACTTTCATCGCATGGGAGATGTCGGAAGAAGCGACCTTCCTGGACATCGAGCCCTTTGAACCTCTAGCCGTGAGGTTCAGTACACTATGGTATTCCAGTGAAATGAACAAGAAATGGCAGTCAAATGTCATATTCCACACATATTACAACCAAATGAAGACAAAAATCCAGTCTGAGCCTCGCATCATGCCAAATACTCTCCACAGGTTTCGGCCTTTAATGAAATTCAGCGCGGACCGCCATTTCAATTATATTACAGTGCGCGCTGACGAGAACAAGAAGAAACTTCAGTCTTACTACAAGCTGACAAAGGAGGACTTAGAAGAGATTAATAAAGACTAGTCGGAATACCTCCTCATTCTAGTAGATCCTACGGAGATGTCCGACATTGACAGTCCAGAAGCAGCGCATGATACACCTAGACCCAGCAAGACAAAGAAAAATGAAGAAGCCCAAGACGTAAGTAGTACCTTAGTGAAGACTACTTCCATCTCACCTGAGAAAGGAGGAGATGGTGGAGAGATAGATGGTGCAAAAGTTGAACAAAAGAAAGGTGAGGTTACAATGCCTAGAGATGAGGAGGATCCCTCGAAGAAAAGGAAGGTTTCCCCCACCGAAGCCTTCCTCTCGAAAGAAATCAAAATCCTCTATGACCAAAATGCATACTAACCTCGCCTCAGATGACTTCGATTTCATTATAGCAGCACTGAACAATGCTTCTTTGGAGATAGCAGAGAATCAAGAGGCTCAGCAAGAGGAGATATACAATCGAATTAAGGTTGAACTTCAAGGGGTGCAGCAGGCACTACAGGCCGGCCGCGCAATAATTCGATGGAGTTGAGCTGACTCATCTCCCAGTTCTGGTGTTTCCACTATGCCTCTGCCATTGGAAACACCAGAACTGGGAGATGAGTCAGCTCAACTCCACCGAATTGTTGAGACAGTCGAAGGTTGCCTTTGAAGAGCACAGGAGGAAACAGTGCAATCCACCCAGGATTTAACACAAGTACAGGGAGACCTTTTAGAGAAACATAGTACTGCAGAACATGAAAATATTTATCTCCAAGTAAAGTGGGATGAAGAAAGAGCATAGTTGTAGAAAAGCAAGGAACAGTTGCTCATGGAGAAACTCAAATTAAAGGAAAGGGTCAATAGATCACTTCACTCTGTGACAATTATAAAAGTAAAGGTCGAAGAGAGAGTTCTATAGCAGGTGGCACAAATTAAAGAAGTAATTCTGCAATTACAACAATGCATAGTAGATTTGGAGCTATGGACAGTATCTGAAACCCCGCATGATGTAAGAGACCAAAGGGAAGCAACCGCTAGGAGCGTAATTGACAGACTAAAATATCTTTCCCTGGAGTGCAAGCAATTGATTAATCGCAGTGCCCAAATGTATGAGAAGCTCTCTGAGAACCCAGAGTTACAAGCACTAGAGTCACAGCTCCAGGAAGCGAAGCAGCACGTAGACACACTACAAGTGCAGCTGAAGGCCCTATCAGCTATAGACAGAATGAAGAGATCTCAATAGCAACGCACCACCCAGCAGTAGATTCATATGATCCAAATCAAAGTTATCAAAGTAACTCAACGGCTCCAAACTGTGCAAGATAAGGCCTATCAGTTGTTTACAGAGGTTGAAAGCCGAGGAGAAGAGATAAAATAGGTTGTCACTAAAGAAAAACAATGCCAGTGAATGATGCAGTGATCCAGGATTTCGTCGAGCAAGAGGCCATAGCAAAGAAGCAAGTCGAAACAGCTCGAGCCAAACTCAAGGCGTTCGAAGCAGAAATGATCAGACCAGACTGACTCGAGATGAGTCACAGGTGAATGTTGGGGGCATGTTGGCCCTTGACTAAGTTTTGGGAGATTATTGGTCATGTTGAACTATTTTGGGACTTCAACATCCTGTCAAAGGAGGAGCGAAAGATGAAGCGGAGATCACAGGATCTCGGCCCCTTTTTGGGTCCTTTTTGGGATTTGGGATTATGTAACTGTAATGGGACATCAGCCCATGGGTTTTCCCATGTTTAGGCCTATTTTGTAATATATAAATAGATGCTTAGGAAAGATAGAAGTAGTGGTGCATATATGTGATGTGAATGTATTCTAAGTGCAAGTAGATTCTTTAAGTGCTTTTTGCATGACTGTAAGAGACTTGCAAAGCTAAGTGCATGTCCTTGTAGCAGATTGTGGAAGGCTTAGTGTTGTAATGCAAGGAAGAAGGATCTAGTGAGCTGCACAGATCTTTTTTCCTGTGCGGAGTAAGTTTTTCAGGCTTTGTGTTTGTAACTAATTGATTGAAGACAATAAAGAAGAAGAGTTGGTGGACATAGCCCCAGGGTGGCAGTGAACCACGTAAATATTGTGTTATGTTTCTTTGTGCCTTGTCTTGATGTGTTCACATTTTATTTGTTAAGTGCTTTGATGTATTTAGATAGATCTACTTATGCTATGTGTTTATTATATGTGAGAATGTTAGATCTGATCTATATGGCTATGCTTAGTGCTCGATCTGCTCAATATGATCTATTTACCTATGCTAAGTGTTTAAATACATTAGATTAGTGTGAATGTTGTGAAGCTTTGTTTTATCAACAAAGTGGATATTGATTTCATATTGAGGAACTGATGGTACTAAGTGCTTTATTAAGTGGTACAATCAGAGATCTTTATCCCAACTAAGGTTGCAGACACCTAAGTCTTGCAATCATCCCTGCCTCTACCTCGGGTGAGACTTCATATTCTTCAAAGGTGTTGTCAAAAGGGCTAGTAGTTAGGGCTTCGTTGGTGCGTTGTTGTAGCATTGAACCTTGGGTCTACCCCTGTTCCAACAAGATCAAAACCCCTCAGGAACTACCACCCATGTCAACCAAATTCATCCTCATGTTGGATACCTCAACTAGGTGATGTCAAGGATCTGTATGATGACGTCAAGGGCCTTCAAGAGATAAATTCATGGTGGGAGGGAAATATCCCCCCTGTGTCCATGCCTGCCAAAGTGCCTCTGGTGAAATGTCCTTCCTTTTATCCGGTGCAAGCCTCTGGTACCTCTTTACCCCTGACTAGGGTCTCAACATCCATCTGGTGGGATTTTAGCCCTATGGAGGTTCGAGATAATCATCTCCCCATATGTACTTGTTCATCTTCCATGGTCTTGCAAAAACAACAAGTGCACCCTCCATGGGCTCATAAGTCACGGGGATCATAGAAATGTCAATCACATCCAATAATCAAGTTACCCAAACATGTGCATAAAACCCCCTTTTCCCAGACAAGTGCTCAAAGACGTTATGTTATTCAACAAGCCAAGTTTGGAGAGGGTTTGAGGACGTCCTATTGGGATAATTCTCCTTGGGTGTGGGGTGCTTCTAGGTGAATACCAATCTAGGTCATGTAAATGCATGAGATGGTGTGGGGGATATCTAAGCAAGGGGTGCAGTGATGATAGGGAAATGTAGTTATTACATGTGGGTTCCTCTGAAGAGAGTGAATTGCACCTTGCCATGGATGTAGTTGTTTCCTATCCCATTCAATGCATTTTTACTCTTTGTCTTATTTCTTTTTCTTTCAAGAGAATAGTTGGGGACACTACCCTGGCGTGGTGACCAATGGTGACAGCGTTACCCACAAGCATTTCACAAAAATGAGAAGGTTGGATCGTGATGAGACTTGTTTTCTATTAGCTATGCCACCAAGAGCCACTACCCTGGAATGGTGACTAGATGACTAGTAGTGTCATACCGCTACATACCCATGGACCTAATAGGTTGGCTCATGATGAGACGCCCTATCCACCTACTAGGTCTTGATTTTTATCTTATTTTATGGGTCCCCCTTTTCTTGATGAGATGCCTTTTATTGCTTTCTCTGGGATCCCTAGGTGAATAATCTCAATGTTTGATCTTTCTCTTTTAAATTTTTCCATCTACTTTTACCCTCTGGGCCTTTAGCCCCTTCTTCCCATAAGGCAAGGTACAACCCTTACTATCTTAGAAAACGCAATGCCTGAACCAATGTAGGGGATAGATGAGAGGGAAGATGATTAAAGGTGATAAGTATGGAAGGAATGGACAATGACCTTTCATAAACTCACCTAGTGGAAGCTCATTCCTAAGGGAACCAACTGGCCAGGGCATTCAATCATCCCGCCCAAGTATGGACAAGTTAAAAGGCATATTGTCCAAGCAAATGTCATGAAGCAAAAGAGAATTAAATTCACATATTCAAATGATTTGAGAATAAGAGTGACACATACCATGATACCTAGACTCATTACCTAATGGAGCAAGACCCACTGCTACTTCAAAACCAGGTCGATGGGATGGATGTTGTTTCTGCTAACAGGATGGAGGTGTTGAAGAAGAAAGTATGGGCTCTCCAGGGCCAATCTCAAGTTAATATGGCTCTCAGTACACCATGTCTAGGACCTGTAAGCCTCGAGACATAATCTCCGTAGTTATCCCTAGGATAGGGGATAACAGGTACCACTTTGTCATTTCCGAATGCAGTCAGTCGTGTAAGGATCAATGGGTTTTTCTATTGTTTTTTTTTACCATCAATCACATTCAGTTTGGTTTGAATTTTGCTGCAAAGATTGATATTTTTATCTAAACAAACATGGCATTAGACTAAGTGCACACAGTTTAAAATTTGTTTTATAAAGATCCACGTCCCCATCAGTGATTCTGGTCTGCGAAAATAATTCCTTAAAAACTATTTTTGATGTATCATCAGCATCGACGAAATTCGAAAGGAAAAATTCTAAAATAATAATGATAATCATTGATCACCAATCATCGATGTATATTTGGCATTGACAAAATGGGTGAAAGGGAGTGCCAACAAAAACGTATGCCTAAAGAAAATCATCGATGCCAAAAAGAGACATTTCTCATGTCAAAAGGGTCAAATCAATTGTCACGTGTTTTGTCATGTGGATGGTTTGTATCACTCATTTATCACCCACGTCATCTTTTGATGTTCCCCATGTCATATATGTACTTCCACGTCTCCTCTTCTACGTCATCACTCTATGGCAGTTTGGGTCGGCATCGAAACTTTTGCCTAGAGGCACCAACGAAACAACATTAAAGAAAATATGTCGACACTGATGCACTCATTAAATACCGACAGATTGCTAGAATACTGATTTTTTCTATTTCAATCAAATCTTTATCCACTGATGCCGACGATCGTAGATGATATACGCTATCCATTTAACAATCCCGCTTATCCCCGATACCAATCATACTAGTTCTGTTGGAGTGCAAAAATGCTCGGGTAATTTGAGGAGACACCTCTAGCTAAGTAAAGGACGAGGTTTGTGATTTGTTAGACAATTAAGAGCTTCACTAACCATTAAAACGACATCTAGTGCTGATAAACTTTCAAAAAAATTGAATTCGTCGATGAACTCTAAAAGTAACAAGCTCATACGCCACCAACCTATGTTGCATTTAATCCTAAGCATGATGTGGATTTTGTTATAGATTGTATAGATCATATCTGTACTCCTGAATTTAAGACTCAATGCGAAAATTTAGGTATGTTTTAAATTTGCAAATTTTGTTCCCAAGCATGGTATTCCATTCGCAAATCATTGATCTCCCAAGTAGACAAAGGATCAAGCGAGAGAATCGAAGAGGTAACAGTTCATTGTGCCACTTCATTTACTAGAAAGCCCAGGTTATTTCCTGCAAGGAAGAGGTAAGCATGGTATTTATTGTTTACATGTACGATTGTGTCGAATAACATTTTTCGTAGTTGGCTTGCAGCTTATTATTTTGTTTTGTGCAAGAAAATGCCTCTACAAAATCCGACGACCAGATGCTCACCAAGAAATCCCATAATGAAATAATTGGAGATCAACGAATGGTTGACACTAGAGACCAGAAGGGAACTTTATTTTGTTTCAAAGACAGATTCATTTGTCCCAACTTCCACCAAGAAATAGTTTACCCAACCTCAAGGGTTCGGGGACACAGAGGAAAGCACTAGATCTAAAGAAATTCTCCCACATGGGGGGCATATTTTTTAAAAAATCAGTTAGGAATATTACCTGGAGTTTACACCTCACAGCAACCTGGACGTCGAGGTATTGGATGACCAAGTTTTCCCAAATATTAGTTAGTCATATATGCACATGGTGGCTTGTCGATCCCCAATTCTTCCCTGCATCGAAACCCTAGGATGGATAATTGAACACACAGATGCGATGAAATGCACGTTCAATAATGAGGAGGGTGAATGTGTTGATGTATTTCTTCCTGTAGAGGTAAAAAAATACTACAAACTCAGAGACCCAAAGGAGAGACTGAATACAGAATGTGTGGTCAGGTTTTATGAGTTCCATCACACCAGCAAGTTACTGGCCTTGTGGTGGAAATAAGATAAGAATTTCACAAACAGGAGAAATGGTTGATACAACACAGTAAACCTAGGATAACTTTATATGTATTTAATGGCTTTAATCTGTCGATTGTATGGGGAAAAAGATTTATCAAATTTTTCAAAAGCATGGATTCCCTTAGCATATACCATGGAAATATCTAGGAGCAGTTTCAATTGGGGAGCCATCATTTCCAAACAACTCAGTATCAACATCACATAGGCCCATACACCAAAAGATGGAGAAAAATTAGTTTTCCATATGGCATCTTACCTGTTGGATGTAATCTGCATGTGAAACGTTTTTGCATGTATGAATTTAAGTTGGCATGTTGTCGAGTTACTTGTACATGTTTATTTCAGCATTTTGTGGGAAAATATGTACAAAACATTTTACGCCATGATATGTGATGAGTTTATAATCAAAGTGCACTTTTCTTTATTTAGAAAAGAATGCACAAGGCTTTCATCGGTAGCCAAAAAGATGATATCCAAGGTTGGCCATTGATATTTTGAAGAAACAAGAACTTATATCAAAGTGTTTGGGGTGATTGGGGGACCACACCTTCTCCCCGTCAATGTTCCAGACCGTCTCATATTGGGAGAAATATGCTACCAGACACTGTGCATTAGAAACAAGAAGGATTGAGTCAACTTAAGTATTGGTTCCCTACATGTTGTTTTCACAAGCATGATCCAAAAGGCCTAGTACTCCAGCACACATTGCAAGTGTCCTCGTGTTGGCCATATGCTCATGATAGCTTTGAAGATGAGATATTTACTGAGGGCACCCAGGATTGGGAGGAAGTGCTCCATAGAAGGGATAACCCTAATATGACCAAATTCAAAGAAATGACCATGGATGAACAAGTTGAGACAATAGAGCATACAACTCAAGAATCCATCAAGGTAATAGAAGAAAACAGAGCAGCAGAAGTTGCAGAGGCACGAACAAGGGGGATATTGTTACTAGAAGAAGTCAAGAGAGTTATGCAAAGATTAAGGGAAGATCCCCCACTTAAGCCTTTGATAAGACCTTTGAGAATTACCTCGGCCGATACAAACGGCCATGAGGCAGAACTAAATGGCTCAAAGAAAATTCCACCAGAATAGACTATTGACCAAGAAAACACAAGCCCTATGTCACCACAAGCAGGATCACCGGTGACTACTACAACTCAATGAAGGTCAACAAGATCATCAAGTGGTACATTTATTCCTACTATCCTCATAGATTTAATCACCATATATGACAATCAGGAAGGTTCAAAAGCTTCGCACATAACCCTGGTGCCAATCACACAGGAGGAGGAACTAGGGGAAACATCTTCTCCAGATTTCGATGATTTGGTCTTGAATCCCCAAGAAGGAGACCTGGAATCTAGGAACACTCATGACACTATATTTCTCAATCAACCGGGCTTGGTCCGAGAACACAGCCTCAGGATGATATCTCTAAGAACAAATTATATACAGGTGATCATGAAGAAGGAATTGGGCAGCCAAAAATCGACATCTCAACGGTTGAACTCTCAACTAATATCGATTCTTCACCTACATCCCCATCTAGGACAGAGACTTTGTCAGCCGACGAGGACCTTCAGAAGGCCAAGTCACTAGAACATACAGGAAATTCCCCTACTAGGGAACTAGGGGAACTTGCCATGGAACACCTCTATACGGAGGGAAGCCTAGGAAATACTCTGTCCTGGGGAGATCAACAGATTCTTGAACCACTAGAAGAATTCACCGATATACAATAAATTTCTTATGACAGGAAAAGGAAAGATGTAATGATAAGAACAATCAAGAAAAGGAATCTCACGCTTGATAAAACTCTTTTCATAACCACAGAGGAGATGATGTTTGACATAGAAAGTACTAAGATGACTGAGATAATCAAAGAAGGGGTGGCCATAACCAATTCCACTTTAGATAGGGAAAAAGGGGATGAAATGGAAGTAGACACCATGAAGAAAGAACTGGACCATCTCCGACATCAAGCAAAGTATTACCAAAATTCAACACAAACGGTGGTACTCTTGAAGTGTGAGTTTCGAGAGATGTATGCACAATTTACAAGGGATAGAGACCTCTTCACTACTCGCACAGATGATTTCCAAGAAGATACCCTTATGGGGCTGGAAACCTATAAAGACATGCAGCAATGGTATGAGAAGGTACATCAAGCCTTATAACGGATAGACTACATCAATGAAGTACATAACGACTGAGATAGAGAAGAGCATGGAATCTGAGTGTTGATGGAAAGCAACATCACCTGAATAAGGAAGGCAGTTGAACACTGGGTATGCATGGTCCAGGAACCCCGATGGAAAATGCAGGAAAGATGGGAAGAATGTGAGAAAATTTGGGAGAAAATCAATCAGGAAATGAGTAATATAAACTTTCCATAGTTTGGTCCATCAAAGGATTTCACTGATTTACGTGACATAGTTAAGCGGCATACAGATCATGACTAGGTATGTGAAATGGAGATTTCACGAGTTTCAAGCATGATCTCAGGCCAAGTGAAGAATTTTGTGGATCCCCCGATTAAATCTCTCGTAGTATTACAACACATGAGTGTCAAACTAATCAAGTACAAAGAACGGGCAATTGCGATGAAGGAGGTCCTCTCCACTCTGATGGACCAACACAGGTTCCCTTATGCAAATACATTTGAAAATGTCTTATGTAGGTGGTCGAAGTGCGAATGGAACAATCCACTTCAGTAAAATGACAAGTTGATCTAAATAGGAACAAAGGAGAACTGATAGATAAATTTTTCCACGTGTCATTTTCTTGACTTAACACAACTCTAGTAGATATTTTTAGTTTAGTTATTTTTATAAACAAGAGAATTGACCTTGTGTTAACGGTCAATGATTTTGGAGAGAAAGGCTTTTTCTAGAATATTGTAAGAGAATTAATTATGTGCAAGTTATTTTAATTAAGAAGTTTTGTTTAGAACCAAAGATACTTCTTTCATCTGAGGCATGAATGTGATTGGACTGAGGGGGATTAACTTTGTCTTCGAATTCAATATTTGTTGTTGTATTGAGTCAGAGTTGTTGTATATTTTATTTAAGTTATCTTATAATGTTGTTACAGTTCTTTTATTCTTATTGATAAATAGAAATCTATTGTGTTAACATGTGATTGATAGTAGAGAATTGAAAATTACTTTTCCTGCACTAACTTCTTGACACATATATATTTTCTTCCTGTAACTGTTATCTCGGACGATGTTGAATCTCTACAAGTCAAAATGGTATTATTGCTAGTTTGAAGTAGTTTAGATCTTCCTTGTCAACATGCTAAGGTACAAAGGTTATCCCAAAACCCATCTTTCTCTAATATATATTAATTTCCCTCTTCCATTTAGTTTAAGCTCCATCTTTCATTTTTCACAAATGTTAAAAAAGAACCAAAAAGAGAATTGCATATCCTGAGGAAAGGTTTCACAGAAAGACATATCTATCAGTCACGATTAAATCCCATCTATAATTCTAGCCAAATCACAAATCTGGAGAACCTTACCACTCATCAAACACTTATGAGTCTAATTGGGCCTCTTAGGAGGGTTTGGTACCTTTTGTTGAGTTAATTGGGCCTCATAGGAGGGTTTGGTACCTTTTGGATCTTAGACCCCTCAACAGGAGGCCAAGTAAAAATGAGTTCCTAGAAGAGGTAATCCCTAAATGAGGGTAGGGAATTATGAGTTCCTAGAAAAAGGCACTCCCTATGGGAGGCCAGGGAACCATGGGTTCCCGAAAAAGGCACTCATTGAGGGAGGCCACCGAGCAATGGGTTCCTAAGAGAGGCACTCCCTGAAGGAGGACAGGGAACCATGGGTTCCTGGAGAAGGAACTCCCTAATAGAGGCCAAGGAACGATGGGTTCCTAAAAAAGACACTCCCTAAGGAAGGCCACATAACAATGGGTTCCTAATAAAGGAACTCCTTGAAGCAGGTCGGGGAACCATGGGTTCCCAAGCAAGGCACTCCCTAAGGGAGGCCACGTTTCCCTATGGGAGAATTAAAAATTACCAAGGCTAAGGAGGCATTGCGACAAGAAGTAATGAAAATATCTTGGTGGATTGTTTCGAGTAGGCCACGTGGCTTGTAATCGCATGATGTCTAGGGGCATTGAACACAAGGTAGTGCTATAATGGTTCCCATGAAGGGTATATTGTGGGTTGGTGTTGTGTCGAGATCTAGGTCTTATGGGACCATGGTGGGAAGTGGTATTGCCACCTTGTTGATGGGCATATGTGACACACCATCAACTGGAAGGTTAGATCCAGACCGAGGTTGTCTAATTAACCCAAGCCATTTGGTATGATCTGACCTGGCGGGTTTAATGGCTCTGTTAGCCAACTAAAGTCCTAAAAAAAGTAAAATAAATAAACTAATATAAAGATATGATTCTAACAAATGATATATTACTTACTAATTTTTATTAAAAAGAAACTTTAATATACAAATGATTATAAACAATCTATATATAGTTTACAAGGTTTACTTGAAATCTTGCGAAATGAATGTTCGTAATAGTGTTTCTAACTAAGATAAAGAAAGAACATAAATCTTTTTGTTTTTTGAATGTTTAAATATTTAAAACTAATAAATACTAAGAAAATACAATTGAAACAATGACACAGTAACAGTCAAAAGATAATTAATGAAATCATTGTTTCATTAATAAATAATTAATAAAATAACACACACACTAACCTGTTGTTGATCAACAAAACTGAGTTTATCTCTCTGTGTTGTTTGAGCTCTTGTTGGTCCTTCTCTTAAGGGAAACCTATAACAGAAAAATACTAGTACTTCCAGAATAAATTCAAAGAAGTGTTTGATATTTGGAGTAAATTAATAACATCAGGAAGACAACTAATTAAAAAACATGTGATCTTAAGATAATCAATATTTAAAAATGAAAGAAAGCTCAATTCTGAGTATTTATATTATCCATCATTTAACATTAGAAATAAATTCAGCAATAATCAAATGTTCGATTGATCACACATACAAAATGGAACGACAGATTATGGACAACATCTAAATATTTAACAATATGAAACACCATATGATGACAAGGCTAAAGCTAAATCAACCATAATAATATCTCACACAGGTCTAAAGCCAACAGTGAAGTGCTTTCCCATATCGATTCCCAAAATTACATGTCCATATTGTAGTCCTAGAAGAATTTTTGGGATAATAGACTCTTAAAGATTAAAAAGATTAATACATAAATGATAGCAATTAACCATGTATTGATCAAATAGACTAAAGCTAATTTAAATCAATGCATAATCAATTACTCAAAGAATATGAAGATATTATAATGAAAATAAAACCATTAAACTCACAGGACAAAAGCCATTAAGTGGCCTGGAATTTCATATTCTTCTTTGAAAATACTTGTCCACTCTCCCAAAGATTCCAACCATCTGTTACTCCATTTGAAAAGAAAAAAGTTTACAAAATAAATAATATACAAAAAATAAAGGATCAAAATCCTCCTCTCTGAATTTCTTGGATCCTTTGGCTCTGAACTTTCTCATATGTTTATACAATGAATGAACAGTCTGGGCGTCACTAATAATTCCCCCCACCTGAAATTTGCCTCATAAAGAGACACCAATATCTCTCAAATCGTGCATTTGTTTGAGAAAATTCCCGCGTGTAAGTTAAATGGGTTTTGAACCGTTTCTTCATATTCCTCATGGTTTGGCTACAATCAGTCACACAAAATCGTCTATCTGTTCTTGATGCTTTTCCAAATTTTATCTATTGTTGCTCATAAAATTATTTGCAGCAATCCAATATTATTTTTGGATCAATCATCTTGAACGTATTTAGATAATAAAATCAGGCCATAATCTGATCTGTACCAAATAACTGATAATAGAAACCTGTGAAAAAAAAAGAAACCTAAATTAATAGCCTAAAAATTGTGAATAAAACAAAATCTAGAACAATAAAATCAAAAATGAATTTAAACTGACTATAAGTTATAAACAAACATTGTTTATATTTTCCTTTCAAATATGATCCTAAAATTCTAGAAGCTTCAAGTTGATGGAGAGAAGAAAAAATATTAATGTTACTCATCATCCATTACTTTCATTTATAACAAGTTGTATGTAATCATATCTCAGCAACAAACATCATCAATAAACCATCATCATGAAGAATACGAGGAACAAAAGATATATGTACAATTTTATTTTATATTACGGACTACAATCCTTGGGGGTTTTTTCAGCAACAACTAAATAGAGAAACAACTCCACAAGAGCACCAACTCTCAATGCAAAACTCAACCTGCAAATATCAGCACCAACTGAGAAGAGGAATCCAACCCTCAAGTACAAGACCCAGCTTGTAGACAGAAAGCAATATATCAAAATGTACCAACATTCTATACCAACACAAGTGTATTGCCTATGAACCACACAACCTGTCACATCAATCTCACCATCCAAATCAGATCAATCACCAAGATCAATCACTAAGACAACTCTCAACAATATCACCAAGATAACCAACATGGTGCCTCTAGAAATACACCATACTCTCCATAAACCAAATACCATAAGTTGTCCCGATTCTGTTGTTGAGATTCTGCTCTCACGGTTCTGTTGCCGCGATTGTGCTATCACGAATCTACTGACGTGATTTTTTTGGCTCTCTTTTTCTGCCGTGATTTTTTTCCACAATTTTTCTGCCGCAGTTTTTCTGCTGCGGTTTTTCTGTCGCACTTTCCTTGCCGAGATTTTTCTGCCGCACTTTTCCCACCGCAATTTTTCTGCCACACTTTTTCTGCCGCACTTTTCCTGCCACACTTTTTCTGTATCAATAATACCTGCCCAAATAACCTTTCACAAAGTATATATCCGGTGATATTCAATAGGTGTCAATGGGATACCCTTGCTCTCTTATTTATACTCACCAATTAGCTTCCTCTAAAAGTATCAACTTTTTTCCACTTGACCACTTTGTCCACTTAACTTAACCACTTTCCACAAATAGTATGTTCTCCACTCCTAGTTGCAACTAACTTTATTGTTTAATTAATTTATCTTGCAACCACTTTGAGTTATCCATAAATAGTAAACTCACCACTTCTTGTTGCAACCACTTTATTATTTAAATAATTTCTCTTTGCAACCACTTTGACTACTTTATTATTTAAATAATTTATCTTTACTCGCAACTTCTTGTTGCAACTAACTTTTCTATAATTAGTCAATTCATAACTTCTTTTCCCTTAACTAACTTCTTGTTGCAACCACTTTATTATTTAATTTATTTCTTGGTTAACCACTTTGACTATTCAATCTTCTCATCACATCTACTTTACCATAATTACCAAACTCACAAATTCTTGTTGCAAATAATTTATTTTTAATTATTTTCTTAATGTAACAACTATACCCATGATTAACTCGTAGTTACCATCAATTTGACTAGTACACTTCTTCTAGGAGCTTCTAGAATAATTGACTTATTTGACCTTCTAGGGTCTTCTAGATAACTCATGAGGGTTCTCCAACTTCGTATGGTCATAAATATCTAACCGTGAGGAGTTATGTGACGTTCCACATATCACCAAAAATGTCATGACATATACTATCCATATACAATAGGCTTACCTATAAATTCAATGATCTTTATACTTTTATACCTCAAACATACTTGGGTCTCTTACCGATTCCTTTTTGCTACCAGAATTCACTATCGTACTTCTTTGAGGGTTGACATCAATCAGTAAGGGTTGACATCAATGTACAATATCACTCTCCAAGGGTTGAAATCAGTGACAACCAACAATCTAGACCGATTGTCCATCAACCTAAGCCAAATTTATGACAATATCACCGTTTGGCATTGATGGAAACACCAACAATGATGGCAACACTTAGTCATGATAAAATTCATGTTTATACTCCTCATTAATGTTTCTATCTCTCCCCTCTTTACATCAATGGAAAAGGGTATTCCTTAGGGATTCTCCCCCTGTCTAAATGCCTTTGATCTTTCTCTATGTTTCTAATCCTCTTATTACTCTCTCTCCCTACATATCAATAATATCTCCCCTTTTGAAAAAGGATATCACTCTGATGCAACATTGAAGTCATATCACTCATGCTTCCCTTGTGACAGTCTCTCCCCCTGAAAACATTCCTATGCGCTCTCTTTCCAAGCATCTAACTCTCTATCCTGCATCTGATGAATCTCTTCCCATGGAATCATACCTCTATTCTTACCTCTCTGTCTGAAAACTTCTATGAATGATATTTCTACCTATCTTTTTGGTTATGTTTATCTCTCTTGACTTCTCTGCAAGATGTTGTGTAGAAAAATATAAGTCTTCCTGTGCCTACTACCTATATGGATTCTTCACTACTGCAATTGATCAATCTATTGTTAGGTGGAAATATTGTCATTTAATTTTGTTGTAGTAATTTCCCAGCTATTTAATTTGTAAATCCAAGGTTCATAGGCTTACAAAGCACATGTACTATATATGTAGGACTGAAGTAGAACTAATCTAATCTAAATTGTTGAAATGAAACTAATCTAGGAAAGCATCGAAAGACTAACTAGGAAAGCAGAAAATTGCATAAGGGTAAAACAATACAACATGTGAAGAGTTGAACAACAAATGACATATGTGAGCTCACACAATATATCAATCTCAAATTGTATTACAAGAGTCAAATGAAAAAGCATGAAATAATAACAAATCTAAGAATCAAAGCGAAGAATCCCCTTCTCCTAATTACAAGACTAAATTATGAATAACATGATATCTAACTCCCCTTGAAGAGAGAGCACTCTTTTATATACATGAAAGTCTTGAAGAGTGTCATAATTACAGATCCACTATTCTCTCAACTTATTCCTTCAAATCCTCCACTCATATCTTGGATAAGATATCCTATCAAAATCTCCATGATCTTCTCCTTTGAATGATTGTCCCAAATATTCTTCAAATCTTCAAGTTTGAAGATGTAATTCGAATTTGAGGATAGGTGGTGTATTTTGACTTTGTTTCAATCTTCAAATATGCCTTCACACATCATCAAACTCATCCAACCTTGATATATAGTGAAAATATGTCATTTTTCTAATATTTAATCATTCATTCACTTATAATACTGAAATGAATACAATGGAAAATAATAAGGAGAAACCCACATATATTTATGAAAATGGTATGATGGAAGGTTAACGGGACAATGAAATGTAAGGAATAATGAAGGGAAAGGTGGATGAAAATAGGAAATTTATGAGGCCCAACATACCCCCCAACTCAACTTGTTGCATGTCCTCATGAAACCATGCATGGATCTTCTTAAGAACTTTTGGCATTTAAATTATGACTTTGATTGATGATGTCTTTTGAATAAGGAATATTTCTAGGATTTGACATACAGGAGTAGCAGCATGTAAAATACATGTGTAATAGCATGTAATACATGTGTAACAACATGTGAAATTTTCTTATGGTTGGTTCTTGTGTGACAACCATGAATACAAAAGGTATTGGTTCTTGTGTTAACAACATTCATTTCACTTATTGATTTTCTTTCTGCAATAATTTAGCCACGTACTTACAGGAAATAATAAGCAATCAATGTGCATAAGAGAGCATCACTGAATATAATAAATAATTTTATTTATCTTTATGAATCATGCCAATATGTATATCAATCGAAATGCAACAAAGTGTCGTTGGAAAAGAAAATTTGGTAAACAGTAAATGAGATGGAAAAATGGAGTGATAATAGTGGAAAAATGGAATACTGGTAGTGAATAGGTAGTGAATATATCCCCCTCCCCCCCCCCCTCCCAACTGAATCGATTGCATGCCCTCTAGCAAATTAGTGTAGCTCATGGAAGGAAAGAGAGCATGGCGGGGAAATTTTCCAAAATATTCAAGTCGGAATATAAGGAATTGTGTGATTAAAGATTAGAAAAGAACATACGTCCACTTACCGAAAAAGTAGATGTAGTTGTTGCGATTGTTGGATCAGGAAAATGTGACTGTCACTGTAGTTGCAACTATTGTAACTGATGGAGAAAAGAATGTCTTACTGTGACTGATGGAAGATGGAAGGTGTCACTGTTGCAAGATCAGGAAAATGGAACAACTAATGTTGTTGTTGTTGTAACTGGATCATGGGAAGTGAAGGAATCTGAACTGCTATTGCTGAATCATGAGAAATGTGAAAGGCAAAGAATATGGAACTGTGGTACTCTCATAGATCTGAAATCAAATTGTTGCAACTGCTGAGGGGATCATATAAAAGTGTATAGTCTTCACCCACTACAAAACTGAAGGTACAATTCTAATCATGTGAATCAATGTGTCGGTGTCGAGCATGAAGAGAAATCATTGGATTACCGGCCATTGATGAATGTCATTAACCAATGTGAGACAAACTCACCAGTGAGGTCAATGAGTGTCAAGGTACCCAAATACATCTTGCAAAATGAGAATAAAGGTGTTGATGTCGAGCCACTTGCAAGATCTAACGATTAAGGGACATTGATGTATTCCCATGATTGCTAGTGAGAGAACTTGCCATTAAGGCATGCAAGCCTCTAGGTACTCAAAAGGAACTCTAGTCTATATCCCAGATAAGTTGTTGAGGTCGATGGGGCAAGACTTGTTGAAAGGTGGGCCTTAAGGAATCCCACATCAATCAACGCAAGTGTGTAAAAAGATTGGTAGGACTATAGATAGATCTCAGTAGCAACAATGTGTATGGAAAGACAAGGTAATCATGGAAAGGGGGTTTGTTTTATTTAGAAGGAAAACTGGAAAGGAAAAAAAAGAAGGCAAAAATGAACTGAAAAAGATAAGGGAATGTATGCAACTCAGAAAAATAGGCGTGTGAAATCATTAGGGATAATTCAATGGAAGATGGGCTTTGACACCATGATGATTAATCAGCTTTGAAGGAGAAATGGGATAGTGTCACAGCATGAAATTTGCCAAAATGCAGAAATAATAGTGTATCAGCATGGTCATTGTGTAACAGCAAACATCGAGATGCGCAAAAAGTTTATGTGTAACAACAAAATTGTTTCTATTGAGTAACATTTCCTTCAAGCTATTTAGAAAAGCATGTGTTCTTTGAAGAATTTTGTGATTCTTGAAAATCACTGTAGCAGCGAAATGTGAGCGTCTCTAAACCGGAAAAATCTCAGTACAAATCCTGCAGGAAAACTGTGAGATTTGTGAAAAAAAACATATTATTCAAAAATCAGTGCAAATGCCAAAAATCAAAGAAATAGACTGCATTTTTATACCTGTTGTCCTTGCACGCTTATCTCATCATCCATTGTTGTGTCAACTGACTTAAGAAAAACACATCGGCGTAACATGTTTGGATCATGGCTTTCAAGAATAAATAAAGCGTCCATTTGTAATTTTGAAGTGTTTTTATATTTTTATTTTATTATTATTATTATTATTATTATTATTTTATAATGTTTTTATAATTTTTTTATTGCTTTTCTTTGTTTGTTTTGTTTGTTTTTGTTTTATAATAAAACAAAACAAAAAAAACAAAAACATATATATATTTTAAAAATTATTAACAAACAAAGAAAAAAATGTTGTTTATGTTATTTAATTTAAAACAACGGGGCAATGACATTGTTTTATTATTTCATCCCTGTGTTACAGCTATTAGAATGAGTTTAGTTCAGAACTGCTAGCAATGACATTTGGAGTCCATCTAAAGATGTGAAAGAGATTGAAAGATTGAATGATGATTAGTAAATCAAATTGGACTCTTAGATCACGTTCCATGTGGAGCAGAGTTTGTTATGAACTTGAATTCTTCTTCTTGGAGGGTGTTGTAGTTCAAAACAAATCATTTTTCTCTCACGCAATCTGCAAAACGGAGCTCCGAAGAAACCTAAATTCCTCCCAAGTTGTTGTGAAATCCAGAAAATCACTCACGAGTTACCTAAATGCTTCTGTTCTCAAGAAAACGCACATTTTATGTTTTTCTAATTCGCCTCGGTTTTCTCATAAAATGATTTTTAAAATCATGTATTTTAACAATTACGCATTTCTATCAATTACGTTTTCTGGTAATTACCTCAGCAAAGTTGATTGAAAAAATATGGGTATTACTCATGCTGTGGTGAAATTTATAGAGCTTGTCTCTCACAGAAAAGTTCAGATTGAAGGTCATCAAAATTCACAGTATTGTTGTGATTCAAGCCAAGGACTGAGATAGAACATTATTGCGGTCATAGTTGGATTGTGAACAGAAAACAAAAGGGTTTGTAATTCAATTATTCACAGTTTTAGTTTCGTTTTGTTTTTTATTATTTCCTAATGCCATTAATGTTTTATTGTCTTATTGTTTGCAGATCACTGTTACAGCAAAAAAAAAACATCATTGTTTCAACATGAAATGTTTTTACTGTAACAACATGTAAAATTTCTATTGTAACAGTATGTTGTAACAACATGTAAAATTTTCGTTGTAACAACATGTAAAATTTCGCTGTAACAACATGTAAAATTTTCACCGTAACATCATGTAAAATTTCATTTTGTTTTTATTCATCTAATGTTTTATTGTTTTTACTGTTAAGCATGTTTGCAAAAACATTCATTCCTGAAATCAAAATCATCCATATTTTTTGATCTTCGCGATCGCACGAAGCACGGAGGAGAGCATACTTATTTAAAAACAAATAGAGAAAAAACATTGTTTTATTCGTTAGCCTACCTACTCTATGCTAATTTAAACTTAAAGATTAGTTACGTGTAGTCAAACTTCCAATGGATCCAAGCACGCAACAGTAACAAAATTATATTCATGTGCAATTTTTCAAATGAAAGATATAAATTTACATGAATAAACAAATTTTTTTGTTGTAACGGCAAACTAACTAAATAAAAATGAAATTTAACTAATCAAGTGCTTACCTGGAACCATTGCTCGATAATGCTTTCATAGGCGTGTTTTTCCTCCCTCGGATCTTTTTGTAACTCCTCCTCATCTTCCTCAATATCCTTCTTGAATGTTTGTTCGTCATCTAATGCGTAGGAGTCTTCAGATCTTGAATCCTCGTTTGTTGCTGGAGGAGTATTTGAATATTTAATTGTTGTCAAGATCTCCTCTTCCAGAGAAGAGGAGATCCCAACTTTTGTGAGGATCTGGGTGAGTAGTTCCAAGATGACACTCATTGTTAGAACATGCTAAAAAAGAAGGTTCTTACAGCACCCAAATCAAAGTAAAAAAACTGAAAATCATACTTGTTGAAACACATGAAAACCTCTTCACAATTGCAGAAAAAACACTTGTAGGAAATCAAACTAAAATTCAATCCATCGTGCTTCCCTAACAACGGCGACAAAATGTTAGGTGGAAATATTGTTGTTTAATTCCATTGTAGTACTTCCCCAACTATTTAATTTGTCAATCCGAGGTTCGTAGGCTTATGAAGCACATGCACTATATATGCAGGACTAAAGTAGAACTAATCTAATCTAAATTGTTGAAATGAAACTAATCTAGGAAAGCATCAAAAGACTAACTAGGAAAGCAGGAAATTGCATAAGGGAAAAACAATACAACATGTGAAGAGTTGAACGACAAATGACATATGTGAGCTCACACAATATATCAATCTCAAATTATATTACAAGAGTCAAATGAAAAAGATAAGAATCAAAGCGAAGAATCCCCTTCTCCTAATTACAAGACTAAATTATGAATAACATGATATCTAACTTCCCTTGAAGAGAGAGCACTCTCTTATATACATGAAAGTATTGAAGAGTGTCATAATTACAGATCCACTATTCTCTCAACTTATTCCTTCAAATCCTCCACTCATATCTTGGATAAGATATCCTATCAAAATCTCCATGATCTTCTCCTTTGAATGATTGTCCCAAATATTCTTCAAATATTCAAGTTTGAAGATGTAATTCGAATTTGAGGATAGGTGGTGTATTTTGACGTTGTTGCAATATTCAAATATGCCTGCACACATTATCAAACTCATCCAACCTTGATATATAATGAAAAATATGTCATTTTTCTAATATTTAATCATACATTCACTTATAATACTAAAATGAATACAATAGAAAATAATAAGGAGAAACCCACATATATTTATGAAAATGGTATGATGGAAGGTTAATGGGACACTGAAATGTAAGGAATAATGAAGGGAAAGGTGGATGAAAATAGGAAATTTCTGAGGCCCAACATTTATCATATTGTACTTCTGCTAACTGACTTCTTTGCATCTATCTACTCAAACTCTGAAAGCCACTCGAAGGATGGTTCTCTAGTATGTCTCAGCTACCACATAGACTCCACCTATCTAATATTCATATTACCTGGGAGTCTCTAAGTCAGATGGATCAGAACAATTCTTTCTCTGATGCGATGTCATCATGATCTTCATCGTTAGATTCATCATCTCTTTGAACTCTAACTTATTTCTTTCTATCTGTGGATTCATATTTCACTACAATACTTGAAAGTACAATCTCTTGAACATGTTCTTGATTTACCTGTCCTTATTTTATTTCATTTCTTTTCCAAACCTTTTTTGTATCTGAAATCTTCATTTTTCTTTGTAGATGTGCCTTCATCTCGTTTTATTGCCAATCTTGTGATCTATGGGACCTAGTCTTTGTTCACCCGTTCTTCTTGTTTTCTTATCCATGCTTTCTTATATCTGGTATTAGTGTTCTTTTTCATGGAAGTATCAATCACGCTTCTACAATCACAAGCTATGTTTCCATAGTTATGACATTTGTAACATTCAATGTTACATGGGGCCACATAAGCATTTATTGCTTGAACATTTATTTTATAATCCCTACAATATGCAACCTTATGTCCAAAGTTAGCACAATAAAATCAATGACCATAAAAGAAATTTACATACGTGGGAGTGAATGATATTTTTTGTGGTGTAGTCCTTCTGAATTCCTGCCTTGACTGGTCATAATCATGATTGAAGATTCTTTGTGGATTGAACATGGATGGTCTTATTGAATATGTATCTTTATTAGTTTTCTTAGATTCTAGCTGACCATGATTCCTTCCTTTGAGTACTTCTGCATAACTCTTGCTCTTTTTTTCATTCTTCTTTTCTAACAACCTAGAGTGCTTCTCTTCATTCTCTACAACTGATGTGGATGTTTTTGTCTCTTCAACATTCTTGTTGAGCTTGACGATTTTACTTCTCAATGTAACAACTTCTTCTTCAAGCTTCTCAACCTCTTCTTCTTTCTTCATTATCTAAGACTTCATGACTTCTTATGTTCTCTTTGCTTCTTCAAGTTGGATTTTTAATGTGATTATTTCTTCTTCAATTCCTTTCTCTTCTTGACCAAACTCTTCCTCAAGTTGGTTTAGATCATTAGTTCTTTCCTTAAGATGATATGTCAATATCTTCTCTCCCATTTTTGGTTCTTCCTTCTCTGTTTCTATGTTGTCTTCCAAATACTTCTTTTGATAGTCAAGATTTTCTTTGATCTTTCTTTCTTCTTCTAGACGAGTTCAGTTCTCGATGACCTGTTGGGATTCTTTAAAAATGTGAACACTTTCCTTTTGTTTCATCAATTCTTTCTTGATTGACTTTTTTTCTTCTCTTTCTTTTCTTAGTTCATCTAAACCACTAATCAGTTCTTATTCATAATTGTATTCTATTTCAATTAGTTTTTCTATCCCATTTCCTTCATGGCATTCCATTTCAATATTTCTTCATCGCAATTAAAGAAAAACAACATACTTATGTTGATTATGTACTCTTCATATTCTGAATCTGTTTGACATGATGAACATATTTCTTCTTGATCTGTACCTGCATCTTATTTTACATTCTCTGACTCTGTGATGGGTGAAGAATATATATTATGTAAATTATCCCAAAGTTCTTTAGTTGATGAAAATTTACCCACTTTGTCCTTTACTGAATCATATAGTCCTTCCAAAATGAAATCCATTGCATTTTTTTTTATTTCGTTTCAGTTCCTTATTTGAGTTCCTTATTTGTTGTAGTCTTTGCCCTTTTTGAACTATCATATCCTATAACAACTCATTTCCAAATATCATAACCATGTACCTTTAAAAATAGTTTCATCCTTCCGCTCCATATCTCATAATTTAAACCAGTCTGACCATTAAACAATGGTACTCCATTCTCACAATAATCCATGATCTCCTTCCAATGGTTAAATTGTTTCCTAAAGGAACCTACTATGAAATCAATTGTTGGATTATTGAGAGGGGGGATGAATCAGTAATGAGCAATTGTACCAATTATTAATCTTTTAAACCAAAAAGTATAGTTTTTTAGTTATTCAACCATGTTCATCTATTCATCATCAATGTATTACTGTATCATAAGCATTAACATTCATAAGTGCATAATAAACAATAACAAACACATCCACACAATGTACACACTACTATAAATGGACAAAAATTTTGACGCCCTATTGTCGTACCCCCAACATTTGACGTCGCTTAACCGCCGCTTATGAGGGCTCAACAGGCATCAAAAAATCTCCCGTGGTTTTTTCTACATTGGACTATCGTCGGTATTCCGACTCCCCTAATGTCTAACAACCGACGGCCTTTAAAAATTTAATTTCAAACTACTGATGACGTTCGTCGGTCTACCAACGAATATTTTGAAGCTATCCCTCCGACGTGACCAACGAGCGTGTTGTAGTTCCAACACTTTGCTGGGAGCGTTTCCCATCGAAAGTCCGACCTGTAGTAGTCGGAAGACCGACGGGCTTGAATATTTAAAAAAAAAAAAATTGTTGAAAAGAGGTGAGGCATTATTTTTCTCAAGTTCATAAAAGGCATAGAAGGTTTCTTTAACACTAACGAGCCCATTCTGGTTTCCAAATTCTACAAGATCCCGGAGAAAATCATCAATTGGCTCAAGCTTCAGCAAAGGCAGAGATGGATTGGTTGTTGCAATTGGAAATGGGTGTTGAAGGAAAATCTTCCTGCGGACAAGTAGATCTCCTCAAAGAGATAGAATCTTAACTCTAAGATAGAAAGTGCTTATCATGGTCACTGACTTTCTTTTAGGTCTACACAAACTAATGCATGAAGAGGAAGGAGGAAAGACGTACCTTTTATTGGTGTTTGTCCCTACACACTCCGAGCTGAACTCCAATCTTGAGCTCCTCGATAAGACCTGTAGACAAACAAAGTACAACCACTTCCTATTCTATCGAGATTAGTTCGAAGCAGACCTATCTACTTAGAGACAAATTCATGTAATGTCAAACACAAATTAGAAAGAAACAGGCCAATCATATTACATTAATGAGGACAAAACGTTACTTACAACCATAGATGGAATGTAGCAGTTTCGTCAAGTTCTCCTTGCCTAACCCTTGCTCAAAAGCTCCATGATCGAAATGATGATAGCTTCGCTGATTAGCCTCCACTTCACTGTGTGTTCTCTATGAGATCATAGGTCTCATGCCTCCAATCATTCTCCCAAATATCACTTATGAGATCATAATTTTGGTATCATTTTCCATCCCCCCTTCACCATAAGAAAGCCTACTTATATAGGTTTAGAGAGGCTCAACCACTTGAGATATCTTTGGGTTAAGTTGAGGATTTTCCTCCTTAAGTTAGGGATGTTACCTAAGATCATGGTTGGACTAGGGATTTGAATCCAACTGCCTTCCAAGATTGAAAAGATCTCTCCCCCATTCTTCTCAACAAACCAACTACTGCCCAGAATAGGTAGTGCTCCCTCAAAAGGGGCGTCAGAGCATTATAACGCTCCCTAGCAATGTTTAGGGGGGTGCCATCACTCCCAAAAGTAGTAGTGCTCCTTCAAAATGGTAGAGGAAGTTTTATAACGCTCCCTAACAGTCTATAGGGGGGCGCCAACACTCCTGAGAGAGGTATAGGGGAGCGCTCTCCTCTAAAAACCCAAATTCAATGGTTCTTTCAGATGGAAAGAGGTACATAACTCTAGTTAACCATTCCTCTTCTTCCAAATCAAGTGTTTGAGGTGTTTCAAGTGTCTTTTTGATGTTGTTATAAGTATGACATAGGCATCATGGCAGTATGCTTTGCTTGACACTTACGACACTTGTGAGAAAAATGTGACACTTGTAATGACGACACTTGCGACACTATCGAAGTGAGTATTTTTTATTTGTAACAGATTTCCCCCCAAAGTATGAAGTTAGAAGACGAGAACAGATAACTGAAATGATTTGTAGACTTTCAAGCAAGGGTATAGACGCAGAGAACTTGACAGAAGTTGCACACAAACAACCAACAAATATTATGACATGTTTCAAACCCAAGGTAGTCATACCTATGCTTGGGTGATCAAGACTTGCAAGATATGGCTGCCATAAAATACAATGCGGATCCATAATTGTATTAATAGAAGGTATAGCCACTGAGGATACAACGTGGATCTATACTCATATGAACTGAACTGATCATAGTCATGAAGAATACACAATGGATCTACGAGATGACAAGACATAGCCACGACCAATATAAAGTGGATCTATGTAATAGTATATGTGTCATTGTTCAAAAGAAACTCCTTCGCAACCTAGGCAAAGTACATATCAGAGTGATCACTCAACCCAGGGTCTTCTTACCGATCCCAATGTAGTATGAATCTAACCATGTGAATAGATGTCCTGATGTCGAACATGGCAGAAACCACTTGATTACCGGTCAATGATGTAAACCGTTAACAAACGCAAGGGAGATCACCATTAATGTCAATGATTCTCAAGGTACTCTAGTACATTCCATTGAATGTGAATGGATGAGATGAAGTCAAATATCCATGGAATCATCTGATTAGAGGTTAATGATGTAAACCCACTGTCAAACGTGAGGAGGGCTGCCATTGAGGCATGCAGGTCCGAAAGTACTAGTTGGTTTCTAAATCTAGTTCTTGGATAATGTGTTGAGGTCGATAGGAATAGACTCATCGAAGGAGGGCCTTGATGTATCCCCCATCAACGACATGAAACAGACACAGAGATGTAATTAGTATATCAAATGAACATGGACTGACATGGGTATTGAGACAAGATATTTGTGATGGCTGACTCTTGAGGCAGATACTTCCCTTGAACACTGAGGCACAAAAGCAGAAACATGACATGGACCAAAACACGATGATGCAATGGATACTATGACTTTCCTCGGGTGACCCAAAGGAGTAAGAAAAACTCAGAGGATTGGTTCAGTGCAGAGCTTCAGCAGATTAAAATGTGTGCAAAGACAAAGTGTCGTGTTCAAGGGCAACTCTAAGAGTTACTTGGTAATGTTCTCAAAAACGGCTTGGCTTGCTTCTTTCAATTGTTTCCCCCATCCAGATAGACGAATACCTCCTTTTAATTTAACGAATTCGAGGAGGGTAACACATGATCGATATAACTCACCTTTGGTAAGTTCCTCTTCCTTTGTTTAATGAACTGGAAGAAGTAAGGGTTTGATCCCATATGGGCCTGTTGATGTTTGTTTTAATGAGTCCAAAGACAGAAAACTCAAAGGTTTTTCATGATTATAGAGTCTGGAAAAACACTTAAAAGAGAACTCTCTCAGTTCCTTTTTTGTAAAGTAGTCTGATGAGACCGAAAAAGAGATAAAATATCGCTCAATAGACATTTTCTTCAAATACTTTAATGAGCATGAAGAGAACAAGGTGCTCGGCAATCTTTTCAT
This sequence comes from Picea engelmannii, assembly GCA_009831015.1. Classification (NCBI taxonomy): domain Eukaryota; kingdom Viridiplantae; phylum Streptophyta; class Pinopsida; order Pinales; family Pinaceae; genus Picea; species Picea engelmannii. Next base: position 380,961 of record ML780081.1, on the reverse strand, counting down.
CTTTAGAGAGTCTGAAAAGAACTTAAAGATGACTCCAGTGTTGTCCTTTTTCGTAATGGTAGTCTCACGAGGCCGAAAAAGAGATAAATTATCACTCGAAAGATGCCCTTTCAAACCTTTTAACGAGTGGGAAAGGAAGCAAGATCACTCGGCAATATTTTCATGTTTAGAGAGTCTAAAAAGAGCTTAAAGGAGACTCCAGGGGGTTCCTTTTTCATGTATCCATACAAGTTCGAAAAAGAGATAAAAGTCTACCCGGATGCATTCTCATGTATTTACGAGCACGAGAAAGAACAAAGACTAAGCTTGGTATGCCCCCAACTTGAAAGCTAGTGTCTTAACTCCAGAAAGATCAACAAAGGCTGGAGACATGCCCTCCAAGCTTCAATTCATTCACCGGCTCTAAGGTCGTCACCAATTTTTGTAGTAGATGAGAAAAAGGAGAAGGGTGGATGAAAAGAAGGTTTGAGAGAGGTGATTGTTTCATTTTTTAACGAGCTTGACACAAGAAAAGAACTATGCTCAGGACCTCTGTTTAATTTTTTAATGAGCTTGCCACAGAGAAGAAAAACTATGCTCGTAGTTTCGTCAGGATCATGGCTTCCAAAAGGATAATGCTCTGGAAGGGTACCATGTCAAAGGATAAAACACAATCATGGCCTCCGAGAGATCTTCTATGGATGTAAGATAATCACTAAGGAAGAACCACATGTCAAGGGTCATGATAGGAGTAAGCAAATCAAGCTCCAATAATCCTACTGAAGAAATCACCATGTCCACTACCGGATCCAAATCGTCGGAAGTTGAAATCATGGAAGATGATGAAAAATAAACACCAGGAGGGGAGATAGAGTGTATATCTTCTTGACTTTCTTCACGAGGGGGTAGAAAAGAGGATCGGTGACAGTTATTATCCCGAGGTAACTTGTTAATGCAAAACATCTCCAGAATATATTCATCCGAAGGAAAAATTGGGGAAATGCAGTCGATTGCAAACGACAAGGAACTCAACCATGAGTGCATCGAGGAAACGTCAGGTGCCAATAGATGTTGGTCATCTGATAAGGGAGAAGCGGATTGGTTAGAAACATATGACATTTCAGCTGGACTAAGTGGCACGGTGTCACCTAGTGCATCGAATTCCAACGGACGAGGTACAATCCAAGGGTCAGATGATTCCAACGATTAATAAGCTGCGGTCGAAATCATATCGACGGTGGAAATATGATGGGTATTCGGTGGAAGTGGTGTAGGGAAGGTACCCATGAGGCTAGAATATTTCAGTAAGCCAACACCAATGCTTTCATACGTGATCTTGTGGTCTCCCAAGAAAGGAATATTGTTGGTAGCAGGAACGCGAGCATCGGTCGTGCATAAATCCAACTGATCAACAGTGACAATTTTTCCCTGATGAGGAAATTGGACACATCGAAAAATTGACGAGGCAACAATAGTCATAGCATAAAACCAGCTTCTTCCAAGTAACAAGTTGTAATCAAGGGGAGCATAGACCACCTCGACATCAACAGTAATAGTTTTTCCACCCAATTGGATGGGCAGGGACTGTAAAAGCCCATGGGGATGAAAACCTCGCCCATCGAAGGCATGTAACATCATTGGGGATTTGTTGAGTGCTGGTGATTTTAAACCTTTCCAACAGGCCAAGGACATGACACAAGTCGAGGCTCCCTCATCCAGAATAGTTCGGTGGACTTGTTGGTTGTGAACAACAAAATCAACTTGGAAAGCAAGTTGGTGGGAGAGTCTATATGCATAATTTTCTAGGTTAAACATGATATGGTTGGACGACTCAGGATCAACAGCACCAAGAGCGGCTAAGAGAATTCTACGTTGACTGGGGCAGTGCTGTAGAGATTCTAACGCAGACATAACACATGATGCTTGAGCCAAATCTTCAACAATGTTGTAGTTCTAGGCAGCACGTGAACTAGGATTAAAGGTGGCTTTGCGGATAGTGCTCTTAGGAGGGTGTAAGATAGAGTTGAATGTGGGTTTCTCAATATGAAGTGGTCTAGATGGAGGATTAACCGATGGAAGACTAACGGAGGACGATGATGGATCCGGTAAAGTACCGGTACCATTAATGTCTTTTCCTTTGTCACGGTTACCTAGTGTGTCGTATGTTTTAAAGCGAGTGGTCAAATTGATCCCATTAAACATATAAATATGTGCACTCGACGAGGTCTCATCATTAGGATCGCTAGAATTTCCCCCAGGAGAGGGGGTTTGAGCAACCATGGATTGTTGTTGTGGAAAAGGTTGAGTAAGCACAACGGGTTGTGACTTCCCTTGGAAATTTTTGGCCACTTCATTGTGAAGTGGACAATCTCGAGTATAGTGATCATCACCACAAATGATACATGGGAATTTCATTTTTCGTTGTGGTTTCTTTTCGGTAGCAGGTGTTTGATTTTTGGGTTGTTCATTATTATTTTTTGATTTATTCTTTGTATTCTTCTTACCTCTGGATTGTTGTGAAGGGGAAGATTGAACTACATTCACCTTAGAGATCTGAGTTTGGGGGGAGGTAGAGGAGGGTGTAGTCAATTTGGAAAAAGATTGAGTTTTGACGGAACCGATAACACCATCCGCATGAGATGAGGATGATGGCTTAGAAGGATCAGTATTAGCACGAGCAGCATTCGGAAGAAAATCATACAAAGCACCATATTGGGAATAAACCAAATCTGAGTACTGAGCCCGAGCGATGGCTTGTTCCTCTGTGACTGCACCACCCATAGCGACATCATGAGCGATTGGGGGTAACATTGATTTAGTAAACCATTCCGCCAATAGTATGTCGAGAATGACTGCCTTGATCATCCTTCATCATCACCTCCACTCATGAATATGGTCAGAGATATGCACGGAGTTAGTTTGATGAAGGGAGGTCAAGAGTTTAGTACCCATCTCGTAGCGAATAGACAGTTGAAAGTGCGTGAGGAAAGACATGGCAAGGGAATTGAAATCATGAAAAGAAGCACGTGGTAGTTCAATATACCACTTTGGTGCCGAACTAGTAAGTGTTCGCTGGAAAAGATACAAACGTATAGAATCAGCCATGAGGGAGTTTGATGAACACCACAAATGGAAATTCATCACATGGTTGTTCAGATCTTCGCCAAGGTTTCCATCGAATTTCAGAATATCGGAAAGAAGTTTAGCTGGAAAGATTGGCCAAACCGGTGACTCAGAAATAAGATCATTAGTTAACCGAGACAAGTCTGGGAGATCCAGAGTCGGAAGGAAAGGTAGTTGTCAGTTAATTTGCGAATGATATTGGTGCGGCATAGGAACACCAGTAGGACCATAGACTAGGTTAGGTGGATAGTTGTAACCAGTAGGTCCTCCTACATACGGTTGTTTCTGGCCAGGATAAGAAGGATTCGATGGTGCATGAGAAACATTGGCATAACCTGGTGGGTTCTGAACATTATAGGCCAGGTGATTTATTTGCCCGTGAGGAGGATAAACATTTTTCCCTTGAGAGTATTAAGGAGTAGATCCCAGAGGTGGATACACATTGGACCCATGAGGAGGATAAGACTGTGGTCCCAGAGAACTCCAGGTGGTGTTTGGGATGTTGCATGGATAATATTGCTCGTAAGATGTTTCGAAAGGGACAGGATTGGATACTTCTCCTAGTGGGTTATTATACAAGTGCCCCCCAATGTGGGGTTGGGTAAAAATGCCTCCTGAAGATACTCCCCAAGATTTTGAAGGGTTTCCAGTAAACGAGGGTTGCTCCCCTGCCAGCGGTGGATTTACGACCGAGGTCTGACTAGAAAACGGAGGTTTCCCTCTAGGAAGAGCATGAAAAGTGGGTTGTCCCACGGGAGGGGTAGGCCCGCCATGGAACGGTGGTCTTCCAGGAGGGAAAGGTTCATTGGATGGTGGTTTCCCTCCAGCCAGCTATGTTTGGCCAGCAAGGGTCTGCGTTCTCAGGTGAGAAGATGTCCCAGAAGGATCATGTGGAACATGTGGAGCTGTAGAGTAAAAGATTGTAGAAACGGGGGTAGATATTGAAGTGCTTTGGGGATGAGTAGAGGTGATGAGTCTAGCAATAGGATGGACTTGTGCTAGTGTAGAAGTAGGGTGAATAACCTGATCGACTGGGTGATTCATGGTTTGACCGGATGGTCTTGTTTCACTGGGAGGGTCATGAGGTTGAAAGGGTTGTTGAAAGGATTCAAAATGTTCATAGAGATCGCGTCCCGATGAAGTCTTCCATATAGAATGAGAAGGTGTGGGATTGGTTTCTACTACGGTGCTAGGACGAATAGGAGTCCTATACTCGTCACCAAAGATTGGTTCTTTGGATCCCATATATGTTTCGGTAAAGATCCTCTCCGGTAATCATGGGATCTCTTCATCTATGACGTTCCCAAGGGAGTATAAATGAACCAAAAGTGGTTCAAGAGGGGTTACTGACACAGATGTAGTGGGATTTTCAATCGTGACCAAAGTTCCTTTTGAGTTATCTAACGGAGGAGCAATAACACTTCTAGCATCAGATTGATTTTCTACCTCTCTACGGTAGTTGTTTTCTCGAGGGTTAGGAGGTAAGGGTTGATAGCCTTCTAGAGGAAGCCCTTGCATCCTACGTGATCGACGAAGACCTTTATCGTCTACGGGCTCAATTTTGGAGAAAAATAGAACACACTAATAATCTAGGGCCAATTAACAAAAAGAAACAACATGCACTAATAAAATCTAGGAATCAACCAAGCAGACAAAACTTCTCTCGATGATCGTACTAGGTTGTGATGAAATCCAACGTCGCGTGATCAAGTTGAGAAGGGGATAGTATATGGTGGAAGAGTTACAATGGCAACCTGCTTAATGGAATTTCACCTTGGTGCAAGATTCCATGCAGTAGTTGTGGATTTACCCCCCAAGGAGCCCAAGTGATTTTCACCAATGTCTGTTCCAGGTACAGTGAGACTTCCCTTCACCGTCACCTTGTCTAAGTACCTAAAGATTATGGCAACTAAAGACACCAATTCGCAGTGAGTCCCTGCGCGGGTACAGTCGAAAATCTGATCCGAAACGTATGGGCAGGATAACAAGTCCGAAATCAACCTGAGAGACTCCCACACATAATCATGGGTATACCTCCAAGTGACCCCAAATATACGATTCGACCACTACAAATAGTAAGACCACAGAGGGATAATCTCTGTAATTTGCCAGAATGCGACCTCATGCGTAACCCCTGTGTGAGAGGGGGATCCCAGAAAACCAATACGACAATTGGATTTGACTCTCCCTAGCTCAGGATGCTAATGTTTGTTTTGAAAAACTTTGGAGATTTGTACTCACAGCCTAATCCAAAGTGCTAACCCTAGTCTACTGTTGGTGGAAGATCCTAAAAACAAAAATGTTCTAGATAATTTTTAATTAGCATTCGTTTTACAGTTGTTCTTTACTCAAAGGGTGCACGAAAGTGAAACTGATGGAATGAGGACTCAATTCTCAAAAAGATGCATAAAATATGATAAGCAATCATTTATTTTCAATGAACGCCTATTTAAGGGAAAGAGAAGGAGTCGTTTTCACTTTCAAACACTAATATGAAACATCCTCAAATCAATTGGTTCTCAATCGAATCCAATGCAATGCTAAAACATTTTCAAAAATGCCTTATAATATGCAAACCAATCACTAATATGTATCTTTGTCGTTTGTATGCGAATGATGATTCAATGTAAAAAACTTCTCTTACTAACTGCCCTTTCAGATCAAGGAGATTGGGACAAGTATGAGAAAATTTTGCACAAACAACACACCCTCTTGCTATCAAACAAGAGAAAGAAAACCAAAAACGCAAAAGGAAGGAGAAAGAGATTGGACAATGTGACCTTAAAGAACCAAATGAGAAGATTCACAGATTTCTGATGTCCTTCACCAGAGTTTCTGCTCAGTCAGACAAGAGAGAAAAACGTAGTGGATTGATTCCAAGTTCTCAGCAGGAGAAAAAACTCAAAATAAGGGAGAAGGTCACAAAATATGAATAGAAAAGTGCCTACTTCTCATAAAACAGAGGGTCAAATGTCATTAGAAAGATGTAATGAAGCATCAAGAAGCTGGACAAGGGCAAAAAACAAAGACTGAGTTGCAGAAAAAACGATTCTGGAAGGTATTTTTGCCAAGGAGAGGCTGGTGCTCTGGTGTAAGGGCCACCAGAGAATTATAAAGCTCTAATTAAGGCCTCCAGGGAGTCCTGGATCTAGGCTAACATGGGCACAGGGGCACCAGGCTCAGAAAACTCAGAAAAATGTCAAAAAACCAAAAACTCGGTCAATTTTTGTCAATCAAGATGCATGTGATGGATTGAGGATTGAATCAGCAAGTGAAATCATACACAGGGGGTGAACAAGGCCTATAGAAAAAATAGGGTAAGACAAGGTCTATGAGGAAAAACCAGAACCAAAAGTTTCGATTTGAATCCCCAATGGAGTCGCCAATTTCTGTTGAAGGAAAATCTTCCTGCGGACAGGTAGATCTCCTCAAAGAGCTAGACTCTTAACTCTAAGAAAAAAAGTTCTTATCATGGTCACTAACTTCCTTTTAGGTATACAAAAACTAATGCATGAAGAGGAAGGAGGAAAGATGTACCTTTTATCGGTGTTTGTCCCTGCACGCTCCGAGTTGAACTCCAATCTTGAGCTCCTCGATAAGCCCTGTAGACAAACAAAGTACAACCACTTCTTATTCTATCGAGATTAGTTCGAAGTAGACCTATCTACTTAGAGACAAATTCATGTAATGTCAAACACAAATTAGAAAGAAACAGGCCAAGCATATTACATTAATGAGGACAAAACTTTACTTACAGCCATAAATGGAATGTAGCAGTTTCGTCAAGTTCTCCTTGCCTAACCCTTGCTCAAAAGCTCCATGATCGGAATGATGATAGCTTCACTGATTAGCCTCCTCTTCACTGTGTGTTCTCTATGATATCATAGGTCTCATGCCTCCAATCATTCTCCCAAATATCACTTATGAGATCATAATTTTGGTATCATTCTCCATCCCCCCTTTACCATAAGAAAGCCTGCTTATATAGGTTTAGAGAGGCTCAACCACTTGAGATATCTTTGGGGTAAGTTGAGGATTTTCCTCCTTGAGTTAGGGATCTTCCCTAAGATCATGGTTGGACTAGGGATTCGAATCCAACTGCCTTTCAAGATTGAAAAGATCTTTCCCCAATTCTTCTCAACAAACCAACTGCTACCCAGAATAGGCAGCGCTCCCTCAAAAGGGGTGTCAGAGTGTTATAACACTCCCTAGCATGGTTTAGGGGGTGTCATCACTCCCAAAAGTAGTAGCGCTCCTTCAAAATGGTAGAGGAAGTGTTATAACGCTCCCTAACAGTCTATAGGGGGCCGCCAGCACTCCTGAGAGAGGTATAGGGGAGCGCTCTCCTCTAAAAACCCAAATTCAATGGTTCTTTTAGATGGCAAGAGGTACAACCATTCCTCTTCTTCCAAATAGAGTGTTTGAGGTGTTTCAAGTGTCTTTTTGATGCCGTTATAAGTATGAAATAGGCATCATGGAAGTATGCTTTGCTTGACACTTGCGACACTTATGAGAAAAATGCGACACTTGTGACACTTGTAATGACGACACTTGCGACACTATCGAAGTGAGTATTTTTTATGTGTAACAATGGGGAAAAGAAATGGCATGGAATTTATCAAAATATGATTCTATAAGTAATAGGGAAAAGAAATGGCATGGAATTTATCAACATTAGTCCCTCATGGTCGCATAAATGTATTGTCCATGTTCATACCAAACTAAAATTTATTCACTTGTAGCACCTATGGGATTCACAAAATGGGTTTAGTAACTCTAATAATCTAGTCATACCATTTTTTGAAAATGGCCTCATTGAATGCAAAATTCTTAGTGTCCTTCCAACTCTTTCAAGCATCAAATTGCAATGAAAGAATTTGTTGATTGGGCATGGGATGAAGTTATCTTCCCTACGGGGGATTCCATTTCCACATCCCAAAAGAAACCAATGGATAGCCAAAGATGAATTAGGTGGATTATGTGTGGGGATTAGCACATGCCTGAAAGACTTCATCTATTAATAACTTAAACCATTTCAATTTAGTTCCCTGCACACATAATTTAGTGACAAATTGGGCATCCAGGTTGAATTATTCCTTGGTTTATTTACACATGAGATGGATTACAATCAACTAGCAAGAAAAATGGCCCTCAGGGTTAATAATCAATAAGATGATGGCACCACAACCTACCCTATATGTACCATACTTGTGATATAGGCTAGGTTGATTCTTATTGCAACCATTCTTCCTCATAACTTGAAATGCATGGGAGACATATTCCCCCTCCATAGACAACCTTGTCAAAATGTGTACATCCTGCACATGTATAGGGTATTCACATTCAATCCATATGTAATGCCAAATACCAACAAGTCATGCAACACCACAAAATTATATTTACAGAGAGATTCAAACATAGGCTTCCAAACTATGGCATTGTCACTAGACTCAAATGGAATGTAATCAAGATAGGCTTCATGTCTAGGAGCAAGTAATCATCAATGAAGTGTTTGTTGACCAGTCTCATTTTCTCAACCTTCCAATGCAAATCCTATAAAAATTCAACTCTCAAATCATAGAAATCTATTGGAACTGCTTCTTTTTTTCACAGTGTAGCTCACAGAGACAAAACCCTTCTTGTCAATGCCTTACAAATCTAATAAAAATAAAAATAGATTTTATCACTCTAAACTCTAAAAACTCTCGTCAATGCCTTACCCTTCTTGTCAATGCCTTACCATTCATCTTTTGCCAAGAACAATCTGTTATACCAAGCAACATTATTCAGAAAGATCCTCTTCTAATTTCTCAGGCGAAAAATCAATTGGTTTTGGTTTGAGAATTCCCTTGTCTTGTATAGGTCTCATCCATGGACACTCTGATTTTACGCATGAGAAATTAGAAGACGATCTTTTTGGTAGAATTCACTTGTCTTGTATAGGTCTCGGCCATGGACTCCCAGGCTTAAAGTGATTCACAACTTGCATACAACAATGACCAAATTGCTTCAATTGTCACTAAACAACTTCAATAGCTAATTAAACAACTTATAAGTATTTAAACAAATACATATCGATCCTTATGGGTATGGGGAACACTATCACATCTCAGAAATTGTACAAAAAATTGCAATGGAGGCCAGTTCAGATTTTGTCGGAATTACATATTTAGCCCCAGGAGAATCAAAACAATGTTTAGTATAAAATAGAAATAGACGCACTGCAACTTGATAGCCTTTTGATCCCAAATCCACTTTTTTGTGAGTCGATATTAAAACTCTTGGATGGGACCGCCAATGACAAACATAAGAGGATTTAAAAGATAAATAAAAAATAAGGGCCATAACCATACTCTAGCTACAAACACAAAAATTGCAATAGCTACCAACTCTAAAGTATATATTTACCTCGGGGTGAATCAAAACAATCTTGAGAATAAACCATTGTAACAATCATTGATTTTTATCAACACAAAATTAAATCACAAAATCGTTTACAAAAGACAAAAGCCACTTATAGCTCAACTTCAATGTAAAAAATAGAAATCGACGTGCTACAACTTGATAGCCTTTGAGAACATTGGACAGGGCCGCTATTAAAATAAATAAAAAATAGGGTTTTAAAAGAAGAAAGGAGAAACAAGGAAAATTCTATAACTAGACCATATAATAGAATAAGCTTTGAAATTTCAACATATGGCCAACATATACAATTGAAAACCAGCTAATCACTAAATATTGTCTAACCTTCAATAGCTAATTAAGAAATTATATAACTATGTGATTTATGAAACATTACTTTGGAGATTATAAAAGAAAAATACAACCTTCAAAACAATGATGCATCATATATATAATTAAAACTTCTAGACCAAACCCCTTATTTGTGCTAGTTTCACCTCCAAGTTACAGTGCCATGAGTTGCTTCATGCTCAATAATTTTTCCATCAGCACAAACCTGGACAAGACAACAAAATCCAAGATTATTCAATGGACATATTTAACCTCCAGGATATTCCTACTCAAGATAATAGATCGCTACATTGGGCAATCTAGAATATTAAATAAAATATGTATTTTAAAAAAATTATTCAACTGCAATTATTTACTATATGTTAAGATGCACTAAATTGAGAATGTCAGAACATACCTTGACAATGCTTACAAGCACCTTATCAGCCTTTTTTTGGAGTAGCCCCTCATCATCCTAGATTCAAACATCGACTTACTCACTGAGAACAAAATACAAATGTGATAGTTATAGAACTAGAAATAACTCTTGAATGGGCTCCTCTTGGTTTCAAGAATATTAAACCTCCCTCAATCTGACGGAGCAGCAACGAAGTCAACATTGGCTTTGTTGTTTCTCCAGTGGATCAAGAGAGGTTTGGTCCAAGATTAGCCAATTCCTAATTTATTTTATACTAAACAGGGCGAACCACATGAAGGTGGAAGATCTTATGGCCCCTCGCCCCCCTCACATTACTTTGAATTCCCCAATACCCAATCTAACTGATATATTTAGGGTAAAAACTGAAGTAGACAGAAATTTAATATTTTTTCTTACAATATGCTTACTACAGATCAGATCTAAACATAAGGGTAAAAAGAAGATAATAGAAATATAAAAAACAAATTCAGATCACATCAAGAAGATAACCATTGATAGCAATTGAATATCAATTGATAATCTGAACATACTATGAAGAGAGGTACTGTTGTAAAATAATTCAATGATCTTCAATATGAAACTGAATAGTGAACATAATAAATAATAGTAGTAAAAGAGATAGGGTTAGAAACTTACCTGAGTGTGGAAAGCCCCATAGATGTACTCAGTAAAGGGAGAAGTGTCAAGAACTTACCTGAGGGTATACCTTACCAAGTGAGAGATACATGACCAATAGGAAAAACAAATCACAGCAGACCCCAAAAACAAGATGACCTCAATCAATCAAAGAACCCTCAGAGACCAACGTTGCCTTGTAACCATCCACTTTGGGTCATGTTTCTCTTAACACATTAGGAAAACTATGGAGGGTCACGACAACCTTCCTTGAGGCACGCCACACAACACAGAGGTACAACAGAAGTCACAAGAGGCAGAGGAAAGTTGACAGTTCCAAGGTTAGGCTACGGCAGGGTCAAGGCAGCCACGACAAGGCTACCGAGGGGCAGCTATAGATTCACAGCGCCAAGGATATGCTACGGCAGGGTCAAGGCTGTCGAGGGGTAGCTACAGGCTGACAATGCCAAGGATAGGCTATGATAGGGTCAAGGCAGCCATGGAAAGGCTTTCGAGGGGCAGCTACAAGTTGACAATGCCAAGGATAGGCTATGGCAAGGTCAAGGTTGTCGAGGGGCAGCTACAGGCTGAAAGCGCCAAGGATAGGCTACGATAGGGTCAAGGAATCCACGAAAAGGCTGTCGAGGGGAAACTACAGGCTGACAGTGTCAAGGATAGGTTGCGGCAGGGTCAAGGCAGCCACAGCAAGGCTGCTGAGGGGCAACTACAGGCTGATAGCGCTAAGGATAGGCTATGACAGGGTCAAGACAGCCACAACAAGGCTATCGAGGAGCAGATAGAGGTTGACAATGCCAAGGATAGGCTGCGACCAACACATAAGAGGGGAAACCTAGCCACAATAAGGGCGACCAAAACATACAAGTCAATAAGAGGGGCTTAACCAATCACAAGATAACAACATAAAGGGTCATCTCTCTGTCAAAAGGTCGAATCATAATGTGGGGGTTTCATCCTCATACAAAGGGGCTTTCCACACTTTGATGTGGGATTTATACCTTCTAGTCTAATCCAAGGGTCAAATGGTCAAAGGCAAAGCAAAATAACACTATCTACTAGATAATATGCATTAAAAATATTCAAAAAATGTCACGGAAAAGTAAATTTATCAAGAACTCATTGAAAGGAAAAGCAAAAAAAAATGTATGCAAGACCTTAATATTGATAGGTATATGTGAATTTTTTTATTATTATAAATGTTCGGTATTATAATATTATACATCAGTACTAGGTTTTTTTTTTTTCTTTGCACGACTTGCTGCTAATTTTCTAAGTATTTCATCGATATCTGTGTCATCTTCTTTTACTGTGTGCTCTTCTATTGTTGATTGTCCTTTCATTCTCGCACACATTGCATTCCTTGTCATGTGCTCATGGCGTTGAGGCACCAGATGCGGTTCATCGCCTACAGTGACAAAAAATATTAAATTTGTAGGGCAAGTTATTGAATACGATTGATTTAGTTCATTAATAAGAAAAAATACGACTGGAATGTAATAATTTACCTTCCCTGTGATCCTCTTCTGTTAGAGGATCTCGATGTATGTCATGCAGATCTACCACTGAAACCACAAAATTCATAAGTAGACAATCATAATTGAATTAGTAAAAAGAAAAAATAGAATCAAAAAATTCATAAGTACGAAATTATTAAGTTATATATGATTAATATATAGCCATATTACCATTGTGGCTCTCATGTGCAGCAACATCATGGGGCTGCACCGACCCAGTTATGTTAGGATCAGGTTGCACCTCACTTTCAGGAGGCTGCACCTCACTGTCAGGAGGCTGCACCTCACTGTCAGGAGGCTGCACCTCACTTTCATGGGTTTGCACGGAAGCACCATCTTGTGGTTTCTCTCTACTATCCACAAAATGTTCTGCAATACTATTGATGGGCTTGGTAATATTGTTTCTCCCCTACTATAAATAAAAGATCAACATATAAAATTATTGGACGATATCAAACGAGAATGTATTTTAAAGGTAATGAAACCGTGTTATTGTGGTTAGATTTTTATAATATACCATCTCATGCACACTGCATCTTGGCGACTATCCCAATCTTTTTCGGTGATCAATAACAGCTTGGTATCCATACTTGTAACCAAGCCGGAGGTCTTACGTAGTGGCTTTGGTACCAAAATAATCCCCCTACATTGCATAAGAGTATTGATTTTTGTTATTGGTTGCCCCATGAATTACCAGAAACTTGGAAGGCGATATAACTAATAATATTGTTAAAAAGTTTGATTACTTACAATTCATGCCTGTAACTTCAAATAGCCGCCTTGGTCTAGTCTGTGTTGGCCATGTTTCTCAACCCTTTCCTTGGTGGCTTTCGAAGTGTCAGGGAGCCTATGAAAAATTTTAAGTATGTTATACACCGCAATTGTATTTAAAAATAAAGAAAGCTAAAAGTATTGAATTCAAATTGTAATTTACCTTCCTGGACCAAGTGGATTTCTTCCTTCTTTTCTCAATCTCTTCTCCTTTGCATCCTCAATGAACGCCTTCCATTCCCTCTCGGGAGTAATGGGTGGACACTCATACCTAGGGTTCTTTTGCAAGTTAACCCTATACATGTCACATATGTATTTTAAATATAGGCCCACCGCTTTGGAGACCTCTCTTTTGTCAAAGGTATCTACCCCAAACATACGTTCAAGGTAGTCCAAGATTTCTTTTTTGAGGTGAATACTCTGATAATTCCACCTCATGCGTAACGTGGGACCAAAAATTTCTAACGACTGGTCATGCAAGTGTTTATAAAACAAGTTGTTTCCTACATGAAAAAACAAATGATCATTAATTAGAAAATAATAATATATAAGATGATATATGCTTCAGATATACAGCAACAAACGGTTAAAACAATTAAAAACACCTGGAATTTTTAATGTCTATATTGGAACTCCTTTCTCATTCACCAAAAAAGTGCATGAAATTGTTCCCATGCTGGCAACGCATGACGATCCAGGAAATGAACTAGTAGTGTCATCACTGCCACTACCACCAGCTCCTGCGTGTGGCTCTGCCACCTCCGGCTGAAGGGGTATGGCATGCTCATGGTCCCTAGCTATAGGTGTGGACCCAGTCTGAGTATGACTGGGATCAATCGCAGGTGGAGTGTTGAATAGCCTAGCTGGTATATGTTGGCTCATGTTGGATGGGCGTTGTGGCGTACTCTCTGCAACATGACTACTACCAACATCTATTGCAGGAGCTGATTGAATCGGAGCCAATAAATCCTATATAAGAAAGAAAAAAAAATTGATTAGAAAATGTAAAATTTATAAACATGAAACATTCATAATTGAAGTTATGACCAAAAAGAAATCACTTTAAGATATGTTTATGATGCAGGAGAATCTCTCCATGTCGGCCAGCCAGCCATGCCAGCCACGTTAGCATATTCAAATCGCGTGCATTTAAGGCCGAAGAGAGGCGCAACCCTCGTTTTGATTTGAAATTAAATGTAATTAAATGTTTTAGGTTGTTGAGCCATGAAGCCGTGCCTTTGCACAGGCTGTAGGTAGATAGGCCTTTAATGTTTGTAAAGGTTGAGATCTAGATCCGATTTGCGGACTAGACATCCCTTTCAATGCCATTGAATAGGGTAGGTAGATTGGAGGGAAGAGATCGAAGAGCCCCTCTTGTAAAAGATCAATTTCAATCTCATTTTGGAGTAGTTGAGTAGTTATCATAGATAAGAGAGGAGAAGAGCCGAGACCTTTTTACAGGATGTGCTCAGGAACACCATTGTAAACAGGCATTTACCATTTTAATACAAACAATAGTTTTTCCTGCATATTTCTGGTGTTAAATGAATGTCTGTGTGTGTTCTTATTATGTTGTGAATGTATGTTATGTTTATGCATTTGCAGAAGAATTTGGTTTGGTTTCAGGCTTGAGAGGTCTTTGAGGCTTCACACCAAGAGGGTGTGACAGAACGCTGTGGGTTCTGATAGCCGTGCAAAGAGGGTGCATTCATGAATCTGTGGATTCAGACAAAGACGTGTTGCGGGCACAAGAACTGAAGTCAACAACTCTAAGAAGGCCGTAAGGTTGTTGGATACCTTGGAGGCAAGGCTATGTAGGAGAGACACAGTTGCAGACAAAAACTCTCTTTGAGTTCTATAAAGCTCTGCCAAGTGGGCATTGAGCACATGCATAGAGTGTTGAGGAAGAACTCTACTGTGAGTTCACATTGAAGTCAGGATCACTAAGGATTCTAAGAGCTCTTCCAGGAGGGCATTGAGCAGGTGCATAGAGTGCACAGAAGGGGACAAAACTGTTGGATGTTCTGTAAGAAGATACTCTACCAGGTGGGCATTGAGTAGGTGTGCAGATAGGCACAGGAGAAAAGAACTTGTTGAGTTCTAAATTTGAAGAAGAGTCCAAGGAAAGGGACCTTCACAGGGTTACTGAACACCCTGAAAGACTCAGCAAGAGGTTGCTTGAGTAGAAGAATAGCCAGGAGGGCATCACATTCTCCAGCAGGAGGAGAAAGGAAAAGGAACTGTTTCCTTAGAAGTCTGGGAGAGAAGAGAAGCTCAGCATGGATAGTGCTTTATGTGCACAGAGACCCTGTAGGGGCACAGGAGTTGAAGAATCCTTCAAGGGTTCGAAGATAAAATCTCAGGAGGAGTAGTGCTTTTGGTGCATAGAGAGTAGATGCAAGGAGCGCAAAGGCCAGAGAACTCTCGGGAAGAGTTCAAGGTTCCCTAAAAGCTCAGAAGGGATACCGTGTTTTTACAACACGTAGGTGAGACTCAAAGCTGAAGAGCTCGCAGAAGCAAGGCAAAGGTTAAAGCCTTAGACATTTGGAATTCTTCCAAGTGTTGGAAGAAAGTGCAGAAGCTCGGGAGGGCACACAGCAGCCATCAGATCAGGCTGAGGAGAAGAGATCTGGATTGTTGGTATTCCATGTCTAGGAAACAGTAGAGTAGCGCATGGAGCAGAAAGGATCTGGACTATCAGATCTTGGTCCAATTACCAGACAGTCATTAGATCTGTTAGGAGTTGCGAGGGAGTTAAACCCTCATACAATAGAGTAGAGGAGACAAAAGTCCTGAAAGGCATTGGCACATCGTGATATCATCGTTCGAGATATCAGAGGTCCTGACGATGAGAGATCGGGACATTACAAGTCCTGAAACAGTGAAAGAATCGCAGTCGTCGATCTGAGGAAGGACGCATATCACGTGATCATCCATTTTGAAGATCCAGGCACCAGGACTCACATAGGTAAGCACTTTTTGAATTTGCATCTGGCGAAGTCCTGAGATCCGATCTGGACCATCCATCCATTTGGGACATGTGGCAGAGATCAAGGAATCCACCATGATTTCAGTCACTGGGGATTCAGGAGGACAGAAGAGTTTTGTATCCAGATTCGCGATACCGCGAAGTCCAAAACCCTGATAAGGTGGAAGGTTCCATTGTGGGTCCAGCTGATGTCACTTCAGGAAATCGGGAATCAGAATTTTAGGGGTTTCGAGGACAAAGCGTCGAAGTATTTCAGTGTTTTAATACCCGAAATAGCGAAAGGAGGAGAGAAGGTCGGCACAAGCGCCATATCGGCATTCCGTGTATCGACACTTCAGGGGTCTATAGGACAAGAGGTCGAGTGCTTGGGTTGCGAAAACCCAAAATAAGGTCTTGTTCATGTGAAGGATGGTCACTTGGACAAGAGCATAGCCAGGCAGGACTAAGGCGTTGCCAATTCAACATTTCGAGGATCGGTAAATCGGGAGTTGAAAGGACAAGAGATCGGTCTCTCGCGTCAATAAATCCCGAAGGAAATATGGCTGCGATCATATGAGAATTGGTCATGTGGGCCCAGAGATATCCTAGGGGATAAATTTTGAAGGTGTGTCTCAGGTAATCGGCAATCGGTTGATCATGAGAACATAGGTTCTCAACATCGGGAAACAGAAAACCCCGAAGTTCGATCATTATATTTCCTGTTGTGGAAATCTGAACTCCATTTTGGAGGGAAAATTCACAAGCACATGCAGAGGCTGTGATAGGGAAAGAAGGACCTGTGGATTGTTGTGAATAGTGATTCCCATGGGGATCGAAAAATCCACTTCGGCTCGAGAATTGAATGAACGATCCTGTGAGCGGACATAGAGTGCATTTGCATCAGTTTTGGTATCAGAGCCAGAACTCTATTTGTATATTTCAAACAGAGGGAGAAGGCAAAGGAGGACAGAGTACTAAGGACTCTGTAGAGGATTGTTTACAGGTAGGCAACAGTCCATAGAAAGTGAGGAGGACTATGGAAGAGGATGGAAACACTCAAGGTTTTAGAGTGACAGTAGCAGATTTGCCAGCATAGCAAATAGACAGCGAGATGGATAAAAGACAGTGTAAGTTGTTGAAATGGTGGTTGAGGCCTGTTGAAAACCTCAATAGACCAGAGAAACGGGTTCAGATATGTGAACCAGAGACTGGGAGAAATCTCAGCGATGCTGAGGATGAATTGGGATCAGCTGAAGATCTCAAGCACTACCAGGAGGGCAGAGAAGAAATTCCTAATTGCCAGGTGGGAAAAGGGTTGAGATCACTGTGGGATCTCACAGACTGTCATGAGGACAGCCATGGAATTTCACAGTGCTAGGTGGGCAATGGATCGAGATTGTTATGGGATCTCATAGACTGCCAGGAGGACAACAGAAGGTTTCCAAATTTCCAGGTGGGAAAGGGAAGAAAGATGGGATCAGTTAATTCCATAGATTGCTAGGAGGGCAGCAGAGAAATCCCAATTTTCCAGGTGAGCAGGGATAAGCAGATGAGGCTATTTGAGAGTCTCATAAACTCAAGGGCGATTTCGAATCAGCCTGAGTAGATGACAGAGCAGGTGAGCTCAGAGATGGATTTGAATCAGCCAGAGCAGCTGACAGAAGAGGAGGAAGATCAGAATAGCAGTCTAATGATTGGGGGAATTTAGGTATTCCTACCATTTTCCCAAGAGGAGGAAAAAATCTATGTTGCAAATGCAACAATAGTAGAAGCAAGATAACTAGTTGAGACTGTCAAAGAAACATTGGAGCAGACTTGGGAAGCTTCCCAAGAAGAAAATGAGAATGAGCATTCTGAGGAGTGTCTCAATGCTTTCAGCTAGGAAGCTGAGGAAGATGCAGCACTGAAGCTGGCAGTAGAAGAAACCGAAGAGCAGGTAGGTAGATTACTCACTCCATGGGAGATGGAGCTGGAGATGTTGGAGGATTGGCTGAACAATCCAGAACCTACAGGAGGAATAGCAGAAGAACAGTTATCAGAGAAGGTGACTAAACAACAGGTCATTCAAGAGGAGACTGTAGAGATGGACTTTGCAGCAGCGTGGCAGGTTGAGGCCAAGGAAGATGAAGAAGAAAGCAAGGGAGATCAAAGTGATCTGCCCAATTGCAGAAAATTTTTGCAGCTGAGGAGACTACATGAACAGAGCCAACCACTGGAGTAGCTGGATGAAGTGATCGAGATGATCAGGAAGCTAATGATCATATCAGCAGAGACTATCAATGAGGAGAAGCTGAGAAAAGAAGCAGAAGAAGAAGCAACAGCAGCAGGGAAATGGAGCAGATCAACAACTCCAGAAATTCGTCTGGGATCCAGGAGGATTTCCATAGCTGAGAGAGGAAGATCATGAGCAGGAGCTCATGAATTTTGTAGCTGAGGCGTATGATGCAAGAGCATCTCTCCATGTCATCTAGCCAACCATGCCAGCCACGTTAGCAGATTCAAATTGCGAGCATTTAAGGCCTAAGAGAGGCGCATCCCTCATTTTGATTTGAAATTAAATGTAATTAAATGTTTTAGGTTGTTGAGCCGTGAATTCGTGCCTTTGCACAGGCTGTAGGTAGATAGGCCTTTAATGTTTGTAAAGGCTGAGATCTAGATCTGATTTGTGGACTAGACATCCCTTTCAATGCCATTGAATATGGTAGGTAGATTGGAGGGAAGAGCTCAAAGAGCCACTCTTGTAAAAGATCAATTTCGATCTCATTTTGGAGTATTTGAGTAGTTAACATAGAGAAGAGAGGAGAAGAGCTGAGACCTTGTTATAGGTTGTGCTCAAGAACACCATTGTAAACAGGCATTTACCATTTTAATACAAACAACAGTTTTTCCTACATATTTCTGGTGTTAAATGAATGTATGTGTGTGTTCTTATTATGCTGTGAATGTATGTTATGTTTATGCATTTGCAGGAGTTGGTTTGGTTTCAGGCTTGAGAGGTCTTTGAGGCTTCACACCAGGAGGGTGTGACAGAATGCTACGGGTTCTGATAGCCGTGCATAGAGGGTGCATTCCTGAATCTACGGATTTAGACAAAGACATGATGCGGGCACAAGAACTGAAGTCAACAACTCGAAGAAGGTCATAAGGTTGTTGGATACCTTGGAGGTAAGGCTATGTAGGAGAGACACAGTTGTAGAAAAAAACTCTCTTTGAGTTCTGTAAAGCTCTGCCAAGTGGGCATTGAGCATAGGCACAGAGTGCTGAGGAAGAACTCTGTTGTGAGTTCAGATTGAAGTCAGGATCACTAAGGATTCTGAGAGCTCTTCCAGGAGGGCATTGAGCAAGTGCATAGAGTGCACAGAAGGGCACAGAATTGTTGGATGTTCTATAAGAAGATACTGTACCAAGTGGGCATTGAGTAGGTGTGAAGATAGGCACAAGAGAAAAGAACACATTGAGTTATGAATTTGAAGAAGAGTCCAAGGAAAGGGACCTTCACAGGGTTACTGAACACCCTGAAAGACTCAGCAAGAGGTTGCTTGAGTAGAAGAATAGCCAGGAGGGCATCAAATTCTCCAGCAAGAGGAGAAAGGAAAAGGAACTGTTTCCTTACAAGTCTGGGAGAGAAGAGAAGCTCAGGACGGATAACACTTTATGTGCATAGAGACCCTGTAGGGGCACAAGAGTTGAAGAATCCTTCAGGGGCTCGAAGATAAAATATCAGGAGGAGTAGTGGTTTTGGTGCACAGAGCATAGCTACAAGGAGTGCAGGGGATAGAGAACTCTCGGGAAGAGTTCGAGGTTACCTAAAAGCTCAGAAGGGATACCATTTTTTTACAACGCGTAGGCGAGACTCAAAGCTGAAGAGCTCACAGAAGCAAGGCAAAGATTAAAGCCTTAGACATTTGGAATTCTTCCAAGTGTTGGAAGAAAGTGTAGAATCTTAGGAGGGCACACAGTAGCCGTCAGATCAGGTTGAGGAGAAAAGATCTAGACCATTGGTTTTCCACGTCCAAGAAGCAGTAGAGGAGCGCACGGAGCAGAAAGGATCTGGATCGTCGGATCTTGGTCCAATTACCATATAGTCGTTAGATCTTTCAAGACTTGCAAGGGAGATAAACCCTCATACAACAAAGCAGAGGAGACGAAAGTCTCGAAAGGAATTGGCACATCGAGATATCGTCATTCGGGATATTGGAGGTCCTGACGATGAGAGATTGAGACATTACAAGTCTCGAAACAGTGAAAGAATCACAACCATCGATCTGAGGAAGGACGCGTGTCGCACGATCGTCCATTTCAGAGATCGAGACACCGGGACTCACAGAGATGAGAAATTTTTGACTTCGCATCTAGAGAAGTCCTGAGATCCAATCTGGACCGTCCATCCATTTGGGACACGTGGTGGAGATCAAGGAATCCACCGGGATTTCGGTCACCGGGGATTCAGGAGGACAGAAGAATTTTGTATCCAGATTCGTGATACCGCGAAGTTGGAAACCCCAATAAGGTGGAAGGTTCCATTGTGGGGCCAGCTGACGTCACTTAGAGAAATCAGGAATCAGAACTTCGGGGGTTTCGAGGACAAAGTGTCGAAATATTTTGGTGTTTTAATACCCGAAATACCGAAAGAAGGAGAGAAGGCCAGGACAAGTGCCATATCGGCGTTTCGCGTATCGGAACTTCGGGGGTCTAGAGGACAAGAGGTCGAGCACTTGGGTTGCAAAACCCAGAAATAGGGTCTTGGTCTCGTGAAGGATGGTCACTTGGACGGGAGCATAGCCAGGTGGGGCTAAGGCGTTTCTGATTCAACATTTCGAGGATAGGTAAATCGAGAGTCAAAAGGACAAGAGATCGAGCTCTTGCGTCAATAAATCCCGAAGGACATATGGCTGCTATCATATGAGAATTGGTCATGTGGGCCCAGAGATAGCCTAGGGGCTAAATGATGAAGGTGCGTCTCAGGTAATCGACAACTGGTTGATCACGAGAACAGAGGTTCTTGACATCGGGAAACAGAAAACCCCGAAGTCAGATCATTGTATTTCCTGTTGTGGAAACATGAACTCCATTTTGGAGGGCAAAGTCACAGGCGCATGCAGAGGCTGTGGCAGGACAGGAAGGACCTGTGGATTGTTGTGAATAGCGATTCCCATGGGGATCGAAAAATCCACTTCGGCTCGGGAATTGAATGAATGATCCTGTGAGCAAACATAGAGTGCGTCTGCATCAGTTTATTACGTTATATTTTTTAAGGTCTTCCTTCAACTGCTCTATCCTTTCTTTAGCTTCTTGATTTTGATCTTTACTTACAATCAAGCGAAGGATTTCTCTATTCATTTTTCTGATGATTTTTTTTATTGTTACCATTATGTTGGGGTCATCCAACAAGTCATCGTCAACCCAATCATCACAACCATGGCCCATGGACTACATATTTCAAGAAAGAAAACTTATTTTCAATTATATAAACAAATAATAAATTCCACATTAAATGTAATTCAGAAATGTTAATCATATGCCTGTTCTGGGGGGGATGGAGATTTTCCATGATCATCCTGCCAAGAATTAGGTGTTAGAAATCCATAACAAATGAAATGATTCATGCAAACTCACAGAGTATGATGTGCATTATAGTGAAGTGCATTGCCTGTAATTTACCTATTTTGAGGGGTCGGTTGGTGCTTTTCCATGATCAGCCTACCAAGAATTAGGTGTTAGAAATCTATAACAAATGAAATGACTCATGCAAACACTAAGAGTATGATGTGCATAAGATTTAGGTGTTATAAATCCATAAAAAATTAACATCATGAACAACGATAAATTTACAAACAATGGGAATACAAATTTACAAACTACACCACATCACATCATGATAAGTAAACATAATAGATTTCAAATTACCGCCCCCATAATAGCAATGTTTGTATGTATTTGATTCAAGTTGTAATCAATAAATAACTCCTCCCCTGCAGTTATTGATTTTATTGCGCATATGAATACACAGTTTTGTTCCTGCCCCTCAAATATGTAATTGGGTTTCTTATTTGTTGTCCCGGGTCATGTACTATTTATAAACCCCGCAATATTGCCCGATGCCTTTGGCCTTCCGTCAATATACATAGACCCTCCTTTGTTTCTATCGTTGTCTCTTAGTTGTATATAATTTGCATCCACTCCGTATATCCGTATACCTCGCATATATTGGGCTAGCCTCATCCAATCTCTATAATTGTAACAAGGCCCGACATACTCCATCAATTCAGTTATTCCGTCATCAAAAAACTTTATGCCATTCATGGAAAATAGCCCCAAGCCATGTAACGATGATGGAGCAATGTGATATATCTTCTCGTCCATACAAAAATCAGTGTTTACTTGAGGAAGGTCCTTGGGTACCCATTGTTTCACTAAATGTTTGTACCTCAAGGGAAACTCGATGTCATCTATGATCTTAGCATCATAAGAGCAAGACCGCCCTTCAGCAAGAAAAAATTCCATGCGTCTATGGAATTTTCTTCTGATCTTCTCACCTCTAGTTGCTCTCCGTCTACCTAAACTTTCCTTGCTCGACGAAGACGGATCTAACAAATACCTGTTTGGTTGTACCTGTACTCCATCAAATGAGCGAGCAGTTAAGAAGAATTCCCCTTTCAATTCTAGTAATGATAATTGTGTAGGATACAAGGATGACAAAAGGCAAACAACAAATATGCATTCTTCTTAAATGGCATATTGATCAACTCGTATTATAAGGGGAAGATTGATCAACTCGTATTTGTGATGTAGAGAGACCAAGTGACATATCAAGTTGGTTCAACAAAAAGCAATGACTCCACACAAAAGTAGGCCACAATTAATAATAAGCCTCGAGTATGGTCTTGTTACTCCTCACTGAGCTTGTTTGGATTCGATGGGTTGTTGGAGTCGGGAGTTTGAGGCACATTTGGTCTATATCTTGTCCGTATATGTGTTTAAGGTAGGAACCCATATCGATATTGCATTTGACTTGGAGAATTATTGGTTGCTTGTGCTTTGGCTTGGGTTACTATTGTCCTAAAATTGGGATTGTGTATCTCTTCCATACTCTGTGTTTCTTGTTGTGAAATTATTTAAAACTATCCTCAACCCTTTTCTAGGTTTTCCTCTTCCTTATTCTGGACACACCTTTGTTGTGATTTTGAGCTCCTTATATGGGAAATTATAAAGCCCCATCTTGGCCATTACTTATGTTTACACCTAGATCAGGTCCTAGCTTACTATGGTTTCCTCTAGGAATTACTTGAAGTTTACGAATTGACCCGTGGGTTTCTTAACTATGGCTTGGTTTAAAGTTTCATTCTACCTATTGAATGCTCATCTCTTGTAAATGTTTGGTTCTACCTACATGTGTTAATTACCCTACCTCAAATACTTGCTACTATTATGGATATGGTTGGGATATCATTCTCATGACCTCTTGGCCATGTGTTATGTTCATTGTTATATTTATTTTTAGACACTATCTATTTGGCATTGGCCCTATCTCTTACTACTTGGGAAACAATATTTTGGGTAGTTTGTGCATGTGATCTAACCTAGGAACCCATGTTTATTCTTATTTATACTTGTAGATTCTTGGCTATATTGATGCTCACTTTATTTTGATGTCATTTATGTAGGCCTAAACTTTATTTTCAAATGGGAATTATTAGTGTCAAACCCTTAACTCAACTAGTTTTTGTGAATATTGTTTGTGCTTAGGTTCGCTCATTGCATCACTATTTTGATATGGTTGTGTTTATGTGTTTTAATCGGGCTTGTAGTCACGATTAACCTATGGAATTCTTGCACAATCATGCATGTTATTTACTCAATTAAATGCAACCCATGCCTTAAATTTATGTGGCTCCTTGTTTGTTCATGCGACTCTTTGAATTATCCATAATATGATATCTCTAATTTGGTTTGGATCACCTTATCATTGTATGAGGCATGGAGTGATTTCTTGTTTAGCCTAAAATCACGACACATATACCTATTTTGATGCATTTCCAAAAGTGTAATTAAGTTGTTGTCATGGCATTATTTGGTCCATGTCTTGAAATTGCATGGTTTCATCTGAACTCTATTATATCTTATTTACATGTTCATTTGACACAATATTGTAGCTTGACTAGTCTCATCAAATCTCTGCACAATTACAATCAAGTCATCAATTGTTGAATGCAAGCACTTGCATGTTAGCAAGACCTTTTTACTTCTTACTTTGCTTAAACTTATCTATCTTTCTACAATCTCCGAGTTTTTATATGCAACAACTTGAATACATTACACTTGCAATTCTTACATGGTTCATTTGATTGTTTATTCATTTGGTTGTATTAGTTGATAGAGTGATAATATTGATATGATCTTTATGCCTACATGATTTTGAATAAAATGTTTTTTGGGGAAGAGATACTTCCCAAGGAACAACAAGAATAAGAAAAACCAACCAATATATCTAGAGAGGAGGGAGAAGAAAGAATGTTCAATTTTCTTTCTGTTGGATTTTCTAGAATGATTTTCATTAATGATTTCAAGATTTTCTCTAGTCTTCAATTTTAATGTAGATTAGGGTTCCATCTACTATTAATTCAATTTTGGTTCCCATTACATAGTCAAGTAAAATGTTGTAGAGTTAGATCCAAAAGTGAAACTAACAAAATCCTATGGATTATATCATAACCTCTTTAATCATTTTGTCAATACCTCAGTGACTTAAACATAAGTGAACCATGATTATTGCCCAAAAATACATCAAAATTCACAGCATAAAGTTACACAAGCCATCCCCATAAGAACAAAAAGCCAAGAATACATATGATCATGTATTTACTACAGGGAGTAGGTTGGCTATGTATCATGTAAGGTTAGAAGAATCACTCACTCATAGAGTAATTGTTTCCAAGAATATATACTAGGAACTCCATGCAATTATGTAAGTATAAAATATTGGAGACATTATCTTTTGCATAAGGAGCTTATATCATTGATTGATCATAAATCTCCTAAGTATATAAATTCTCAAGCTACTTTGTATCACAAGCATGCAAGATGGATGTTTTTGCAAAATTACATTTTTCTAGTTCAACATAAGAGAGTAAAGTCAAATATGGTAGTTGATGAATTTGGTAGGAGGCATCACTTGCTTGTGACTATGACGAATGAATCAGTTGGTTTTGAAGCCTTAAAGGATTCATATGATGCTAATGATTTGTTTTTAAACACTTTAAATATGTGCATAATCCTATGGGCGTGGATGGAAATCTCTTCAAGGATTATTTGATGTTGGATTATTTTCTTTTTCATGGCAAGCAATTGTGCATCCTTGCAGGTTCTTTGCGGGAGAATTAAGTTTCAAATTGCATGTTGGTGATCTGGGTGGCTGAGATAAGATCTTGATTATATGGTAGAGTAGAGGTTATTTTGGATGCAAATGCATAAATATGTGGACAAGTATGTTCATTCTTGTCAAACTTTCTTGTTTTCCAATCCAAGTTTTTGAAATACCAGACTATGTATGTTGATGCCAATACTAGAGAGACCTTGGGACCTGGGTTGACATCACTATGGGTTTTGTTTTGGGATTTCCTTGGACATGTAAGGGTAATGGTTCATAGTATAAACTTCCAAAAGTGGTCCATTTCATTCCTTCTAAAAAGACTAAAGATGCCAACAAGACAATGGAATTATTTTTCAAAGAATTTGTATGACTGTAGGGTGTGCCTAAAACCTTTACTAGTGATAGGGAAATACATGTAAGGATATTGGATATTGTCTTCATATTGTACTAGTGTAATCCTTACATTAGTACAATGCCACTACAATTATTATCGTAGGGTGTACAAGGTTCTATCTTTGAGGATCATTGCTCAAAGCATTTTACACCCAAAGTAAAGTGTATTATTCACAATGATGTTGTTCTTGGTTCAAAGAAGCAATGAAGGTTAAGTTCCATTTGAATACTAGTTGTTATCACTGAAATTTCGTTCGCAAATGGTTACAAGAATTCAACATCGCCAAAAAGTTATGAGGTCACCCATGGACCAAAATTACCTCAAAAGAATTTCCAAAGGGTCAAAAACTAAGCAACCAATGCTAAAATCAAAATGCGCTATGAATACACAGGGTGCGCGCGCACATGCGCAAAATAGAAATGCGGGAAAAGTGCACATGCACCAGATGCACGATTGTGGTCACAAAAATCCATGCACTTGTGAGAACGGCGCATTTATGAGAGTGGTCGGCCTCCCACCCACTTCTGGTTCAGCTTCCAAGTTGATTTGACACTCAAATCTGGACTGGATCTGACTGGGTGGCTGGTCAAAGACTTAGAAATTCCCTAACTAGCCTTGTTATCGCACGGTTTGTAGGAAAGGTTTAAGTAGCTTGAGTCAAGGCTTAAAACCGGTGTAACAGGAGCTTCCCCACCCACTGTCACCTCGATGGGGAGCTCTTTCTATTTAGGATGGCTAGTCCAAGGGAGACGTCCCTATGTAATCTGGCTTTCTGAAGGGATAAGTTTTAAAGGATCAAGGTAAAAGGTTCCCTTTCACAGATTACTGCCAAGAAGGAGACAGTCAGGGAGAAGATCTTCCACTCGATGGCACCTGTTTGCGAGACAAGACAATGAAACTAGAGAATGTGCTGCAGTGGTTAGTACTTCAAAGTATTAATGACTATCTTTTAAATATATATGAGCAATGATCAAATGCAATTATTGATGAAGTCGATGATTGCTAAACAAAGACAAATGACTTTATCACTTCTTCAATAAATGCATAAGAGATATGGGCATTCAACGTGCAAGATCAAATCCTTGTATTATATAACAATGCAATTCATATCATAAATCAAATCTGCTCATAAATGGATATATAATGTTGTTGCGTCACCAATATTGTTGCTGCTATAGATGTGACGTCAGCCCTAGATTTAGGTCAGATTTAGAGACAATGAGAAGGACGTTAGGTCAACTAAGCAAATGGAAACAACCAAAAACTCAAAGTCTACTAAACAAGGTGAGAAATATCACAACGTTTCAGGCCAAGCAAAGATCAAAGAAGTGTGACATCACCTTATTGTTGTTGTTGTCACTATGACGTCAGCCCTAAATCAGATTTGTTTAAGATGCCAAAAGGTGAACGTTTTGCAGTTTGAGCAAATGAAAATATTTAGAACCTTTATGGCTGTCTTAGGATGGTCTAGCCGCAACTTTTAAAGAAAACAAGGGTTCAAAAAGGCTAAGACATCACCCTAGGGTTAGGGTTAGTAAAATCAGCTAGGGTTAGACGCTAGGTTAGTTTAGGGTTTCAAATTTAAGGTGTTTGAAAGAGAGTTGAAGCATAAACAAGCTCAAAGATTATCTTCTAGACTAGTGCCTTGGGTTAATGGGGTCAAGTGAAGTGAAACTTAAAGGCTTGGAAGACTTAAACTTAAGAACAAGAGGGTTAGGGTTTGATGGTGTTGCTATGGCAAGGCCACCAAATCCAAACCCTAAGAAGAGAAGGCTTACTTAGGTGTAGCTAAGGCTAGGCCTAATGCTTCCTCTTCTTTTCCTAAGACTCCTTTGGCAAAACGGCTAGCTTATCGACACAAACCTATGGCTGAAAAGTGTTGTTTAGAAGACAAGGCTTTTCAAACCCTAGAAGTAAACCCTAGGTGTAAAACAAATTAGGCCTAGGACGCCTTCTTTCTTCAATTTGTGCTCAAAACTAACTCAAGAATAGAGGAAG